>CM047516.1:30767981-30802981 GCA_026122265.1 Ammodytes dubius
GTCTCTACTATCAATAAAGCATAAAAATATGGTCGGGTCTTTAAACGGCCAGATTCTGTCCCAAGTCACCCATCCTACCTGGTTTAATGTGTTAATAAAGGTGTGTGTGTGTGTGTGTGTGTGTGTGTGTGTGTGTGTGTGTGTGTGTGTGTGTGTGTGTGTGTGTGTGTGTGTGTGTGTGTGTGTGTGTGTGTGTGTGTGCAGATGATACAGGAGCAGCTGAGCCAACATGGAAACAGAGCAACAGCTAAAACCAGAGCAAAACCACCAGGTAACAAACAGGGATTTTCACAAACTCATTAAAGGAATCCTAACCCTACATTTTGCCAGCAGCTGGTGAGACACACATCATGGATTCAGGATTATTAGATAAACAATGATTAAAGGAATACTTCACCCATACGGAACCAGCAAATTATAAAATCACTATTATAATATAATGAATGAGGTTTTTCTTCCCTCAGTCTTCCCTTGGCCCAGCTGTCCTGTTAATCCTAACCCTACATTTTCCCATGTGTGATGTCACGCATGGGAAAATGTAGGGTGAGACAGTGAGACCATAAAACACTCTTTCTGCCTTTTCTCAGGCTAGGATAAACCGATTTCTAAAATGTTTGCACATTTATACTACATAGGATCTCAGAGTTCAATACACCTTCATATCTCCATTGGTGAAGTAGGTCTTTAATTGTTAAAAAGGGGACACCTCCTCTATATACTGAATTGAGCTTTATATTCCAGCCTAACGAAGGAATAGCTGAATATTCTAATCACTCGTATCATCCCTAAAAATAAGATTTTAACAATACATACACACATTTCATACACACCACTGCCATGTATCACAGATAATCTGTTTGAAGTGGTTTCTGGCGCCACCTGGTGGTCGATTACCTCCACCGCTCTTCAACCCATCACAAGCTCAATCCTGATTGGACAGAATGTAAACAACCAGAGATGAGACGGATATAAAAGCAAGAGGCAAGTTCAAGGAGCCATGTTAGGATGAAATAAATAAGTTAAAGTATGTCCCAGTTGTAGCATACTGCATGCTAACTAGATACTGTTTATGATCAGATGTAGTATGTAGAATAGTAAAAAAAAAAAAGAGTATGAGATTTGGAGCACAGTCTAAGTATGTGTTTGTACCACACATAAAACAGTCGGACACCATTACAACCTTCAAGTCACAACTCAAAACTCACCTGTTCAAACTCGCACACACCGTATAACTGGTCACTGTCTTGATTGTTTGTTTGTTTTTTGTTTTTTCCGCAATGTCTTTATGTTTTTAATGATGTTATGATGATTTTATGCTCAGTAAGGTGACCTTGGGTGTCATGAAAGGCGCCTCTATAAATTAAATGTATTATTATTATCATTCGTCTTGTTGTTGTCAAAAATCCCTACAGTTACAATCCTTTACCTCTGTTATGGCGCTTTTCCACCGCATGGTATCAGCTCGACTCGACTCGACTCAACTCGCATTTTTGACGTTTCCACCGCAATTTCATGGTACCTGGTACCTGGTAGCGGCTGCTTTTTTAGTATCACCTCGCTCTAGGGACCAAGCGAGCTGAGCCGATGCTAAAAAGTGACGTCGGCAGACGGCCGGCCACTGATTGGCCAGAGACTATTGTCTGGCCAATCAGTGGCCAGAGACTACCGGCTTCATTCTGTTGTTTATTCTCCCCAACTCTCCGGGACTTTTGAGTGTATTTACGCCGCGTGCAGCCTTCTCTGGCTCTCTTTCATTTGATTTGCATCACAGATCCGAATTTCTTTTCCATATATTCGCTAAGCTCACCCAGTTTTGGTTGTTGGGGAAGTTACTTATCATACGAGAGGAGACATGTAGGGCAGCTAGCAGCTAGGCTAAATAGTAGCCAGCTGGGACAGACATGATAGCGAGCGATTACATTACAAGCCTCGGACTGAACTGATTACCTCAATAAAATATTCAGGCTGAGACACGGCTTGCATTTGAAAACACGTATCCTGAAACAAGCACTAAACAGTCAACTTTATCATGCCCGTGTTTACGTGCATAGGGATGTACGTGACGCATCCCTACAGCTGACTGTGTGGCAGTCACACATCAGGACACAAACCCTCCCTTTTAATGGCCCGTAGCAATATTCTTCTACTTCTTTTAGCAAACAGATACAAGGGGGGTATTTCTTAAACATTTTTCATCCGTGTTTTTGGCGGTTGGTTCAGTTAATAGTGCAACAACTGCTCGTAATTTCTGCTTTGCTACTTTGCTCCGGAGTAGGCTTTCAGCCCCTTACGACAACCCCGCCCACGTTCAGGAGGTACTATTTGCGGTGGAAAACGACCCGTGCTGCTACCAAACCAAGTTGAGTCAAGCCGAGTTGAGTCGAGTCGAGCTACATGTGCGGTGGAAAAGCGCCATTAGACTCTTTCAAACAGGCCCTAACAACATGTATAAAGCACACCTGTAGCTGCTTCAGTCTAAGCTCACCGTGATCTAGTACATTTATCTATTGCTATGCTGTATGTTACTGCTGTTTGTCTAACTTCTGTTGCTATGTTGAATATGTTATTGTTGTCTATGTGTGATTTTACTGGCTATAGTACAGTGTTGTCTTGTTCTCTCCCTCTCCCCTTTCCCCCCAGGAGGTCATTCACCACCTACCAGGCCATTGCTTAAATAAGACATCGTTTCTTAACAATTTTTGCCTGTTTAAATAAAGGTTGATGATGATGATTGTTGTGATTCTAACGGGAGACTTTCCTGTTTTCCTCCAGTGAAGCTCCATCGATCCAGAGCAGCTGAGATCAACGGGAAGAAACTGCAGAGCAAACCAGAGTGGAGGGTTCCTCTGAGAGCGCCCGCACACTACAGGGTAAATATCACACTCACAACTGTGGCTCAGGTGGTAGAGCAGGTCGGCTGATGATCAAAGGGTTGGAGGTTCGATCCCCGCCCTGCCACCTGTGTCATGGTTGTTGTGTCCTTGGGCAAGACACTTCACCCACCTTGCCTCGTGTGAATGTCGATAGTTAGCCTGCTGCTATCGGTGTATGAATGTGTGTGTGAATGGTAACGTGGGAAAGGAAAACAGGTCTCCCTTGCAAAAGAGTCTCCGGTCTCAATGGGATTTACCTTATTTTTATTAAAAAAAAAAAAAAAAAAAAAAAACATTCAGTTATAATGTAGTGATTCACACTCACAGTTTACTGCACATAGTCACTTTATTGGTAACACTTTACAATAACTGTTAGTTAATTCTTAAACCTGCAGTGTGTAGAATTTTGGGTTTTATTTCCTAGCAGATTTTGTAGAAAGTAATTATAATATCCATAAGTACATTTACTTTAGTGCATAATAGCTGAAAACATTTTTTTGAATTATTATTTTTTTCCCTTTGAAAGGGTCTCATATATGTCCATATTTCTGCATATTTTGGACCAAGGCCTAGTGCCCCCATCTTGAAAGTGTCATAGTTGGAATGTCATCAGGTGCATTGTTTAAAATTTAGAATTGTTCTTGTCCTTGAAGGCCACTGTAGCTTCTGTTATTATTCTAAAGGGTTGGGGTTACCCAGGGAGTGTTGCATTTTATAACTTTGTAGAACTTTCTTGATGATGTCATATTACACACTGCACCTTTAACTTCACTAAAACATGATGTATTCCTTGCTGCAGCCTCTTCCTCACCAGAGAGCAGCTGCAGACAGAGTGTTACCAGGACAACACAACCACCGGTGAATATCATCAGAACACACTCAGAGCTTTCTCTTTTTCGGGCGTCTGTGGTGAAGTGTGTAGTGCGGTCGTCCACTGGGTTACTGTCTGTCTGTCTGTCTGTCTGTCTGTCTGTCTGTCTGTCTGTCTGTCTGTCTGTCTGTCTGTCTGTCTGTCTGTCTGTCTGTCTGTCTGTCTGTCTATCTATCTATCTGGGGCGTCTGTGGTGAAGTGTGTAGGGCGGTCGTCCACTGGGTTACAGGGTCAGTGGTTGGATCCCCCGTCTCCCCGCCACATGTCCAAGTGTCCCTGGGCAAAGAGACACTGAACCCTAAATGTCTCCTGATAGTTAGCTTGCACCCTGCGTGGTAGCTGCTGCTGCTATCGGTGTATGAATGAATGTGTGTGTGAATGGGTGAATGTGTACAAAACAATATAAAGCGCTTTGGGTCTGTGAAAAACCAGGGAAAAGAGCTCTATAACTGGAGTCTATTTACCATTTACCAGTTGTAGGTTGCAGGTGGCGCCCCCTGTGGGACACTACCAGCATTACCACGCGCGGCTGGACGCCTTTCAGATGAAGGATTACATCACTCCTCCTCCTCCTCCTCCTCCTCCTCCTCCTCCTCCTCCTCTTCCTCCTCTTCCTCCACAGAGAGAGAAGGAAACAAGGGAAGAGCAGGACAGACCCAAGGAGCCTTTACAGCTGTGAGGCCACATACACTAACATTCATAGGTTATCCATTGATATACAGCTCTGGCCACAGTACTAACCATGGCTTTCATTCACAGGTTATCCATTGATTCTCTTAAATATCAAATCAAATCAAATCAGTTTTATTTGTATAGCCAAATATCAACCCAAGCAACTAATGAATGAAAAAATATATAATAATTACTCACCCACATACACACATTTATCCATTGATTCTCTTAATTTGTTTATAAATAGTCAGAACTCAACAATTTGAATCTGTCAAAATCTTTATCACGGTCTGAAATGGTGAGATCATTCTAGACATTTTGATTTTATACACAAAATTGTATTTCAACTCTTTTCTCGAAGTCTCTCCCGTGGCCCTAATCCACTTCTGACATACTAAACTACTGTCTCTGTGTGTTTCTCGGGTTCAGAGTGGCAGCAGCCCGTGATGAATATCTTCAGAGGAGACACGAAGCCAATCAGTACAAGCTGAGAGCAGAGAAGCAGCTGGTGAGACACACATCATGTTGGATCATTGATTATTGATCATCAACTCCTTCAGGCTCCGCAGTTACTCAACACATGTAATAAAAGCTACTGGAGAACATCACTCAGACTTTGTGCAGAGTCTTAAAGGTGCAGTGTGTAATATGACATCATCAAGAAAGTTCTACAAAGTTCTAGAATGCAACACTCCCTGGGTAACCCCAACCCTTTAGAATAATAACAGAAGCTACAGTGGCCTTCAAGGACAAGAACAATTCTTAATTTTAAACAATGCACCTGATGACATTCCAACTATGACACTTTCAAGATGGCGGCACTAGGCCTTGGTCCAAAATATGCAGAAATATGGACATATATGAGACCCTTTCTAAGGGAAAAAATAATAATTCAAAACATTTTGTTCAGCTATTATGCACTAAATTAAATGTACTTATGGATATTATAATTACTTTCTACAAAATCTGCTAGGAAATAAAACCCAAAATTCTACACACTGCAGGTTTAAAACAAAGGGCTTGGCAGTAATACCGTATTTAAAAATCTCAGTTTGGTAAAAGTTGTGCTGTGTAATGTTTGTGATAAATGCCTTCAGAGTGTGACTGTGACCTTCCACCTCTCTTCTTCTTCTTCTTCTTCTTCTTCTTCTTCTTCTTCTTCTTCTTCTTCTTCTTCTTCTTCTTCTTCTTCTTCTTCTTCTTCTTCTTCTTCTTCTTCTTCTTCTTCTTCTTCTTCTTCTTCTTCTTCTTCTTCAGGGTTTGCGTCCGAGCACCGCCGAGGGAAACAGGAAACAGGAAGTAAGAACACCTGAACACCACCAACCAGCTCAGGACAGGAGGCCGGACGGACGGCAGGTACAACACACAAATTCTATGTTTACAATACATATAAAACGCAAAATGTCGGGCGCTCCGGTGGTGTAGTGGATAGAGCGTGTACCATATCGGCTCCGGCCTTCGTTGCAGTGGTCGCGGGTTCAAATCTGACCCGTGGACCTTTACTGCAGGTCATCCCCCCCTCTCTCTGTCTCCCCATTTCAACTCTGTACTATCTAATAAAAGCTAAAATTATCTTAAAAAAAAAAAAAAAAACGCAAAATGTCTGTCTTTCTGTCCATCCGTCTTTCTGTCTGTCCATCCGTCCGTCTGTCTCCGTCCGTCTGTCTCCGTCCGTCTGTCTGTCTGTTTGTCTCTCTGTCTGTCTGCCTGTCTGTCCGTCCGTCCATCCGTCTTGTCTGTAATATAATTTTACATTTAAATATCTCTCAGGAATACCTGCGTCAGTTGGATCTGATCAGACTCCAGTATCACCAGGAAGTGAAACAGAACAGACAGAGAGCCGAGGTAACACCCTGATCACATGACCAGGTCCACTACACACGCACGCACACACACACACGCACATGACACGTTTGCTGAGCGCAAGACGGACCGCTGTCAAGGGTTTAATGACCGTTGCTTTTATATCCGTCTCACCCCCGTTTGTTTTCATATAGAGGCTCAGTCCATGTGACGTCACTTCCGGTGCGCACTGGATTGTGGGTCAGAATCGCCCAAATAGCACGCTGTTTTCAACACTAAAAATCTCGGTTTTCTACCAAACTAAATAGTAGATAGTATGGGGATTGGAACGCAGAGACACTGATCACAGTATCCATGTTTTACCTGAGCCACTTTATCAATGGTAACGTTGATAATAAAACGTTAATATACATTTTCATTCTTTGGTGCTTCAGGCCGAACCTCAAAACCAGCACGTGACGTTTGTGGTGGAGAGACAGAGAGAGTCAGAAGCTTCAGCAGAGAGAGACCAGACGGACAGAGACGCACCTGTTCAAGTAAATACCACAGACTGTCTAAACCAGGGGTCACCAACACAGAGCCCGCAAGGACCATATGAGGCGCCCGCAGGCCTGTTCTAAAAATAGCATAATAATCTGTTTCCACCTTTTTTAAGTCATTGTTGATCATTATTGTGAGAAGTCATTAACATGATCAGTGTCTTCACTTAGATGAATATCATTAATCATTAATAATAATATAGAACTAAAGGCAAACTGAGCAAATTTGTTATTTCAGAAGAGTGTATCAAACTGGGTGCCCTTCGTATGACTCAGTACCCATGAAGTAGCCCTCAGGTTCAAAAAGGTTGGTGACCCCTACTCTACAGGTACATACTAGGGACGCAATAGAAAGCATATAGTATACGACAGGGATGCAACAATACAGTTAGCACATATGGTTTAATTTGTTCTAAATGAAGAACAAATGAATGAATGAATGAATGGATGTATAAGTTTGTTTTAATCAGTATTTTTCCTCCAGGACGTAGAATCTGCTCTGAAGAAGATCAGAGAGGAGAACAGAGAGCAGAGGAGGAGACACAAGGACAAGGTCAGAATGGAGATTCAACACTAACACACAGATCCACTATGAATGGATCGGGTTCGCTAATAGCTCCAATTGTGTAGAATTATCTCCTGCAATCTGTCCCGTTTTAGTGCCTTACCCTCAAAATATTTGCACTAGTTGTAGGTATACTGCTAAAATGCTCACAAAGTTCAATCTGCCTTATTTTAGGACCGTTCCCTCAAAAGAATGTGCACTAGTTATACTGTCGGTATAAGTTTGGCAGCCGAGCGCAATTTTCCCTCCTTCATTGTTTAAATGAATGAGCTGATCTGGCTTTTCTCAATACTCCAAACACAGATTAGTTCATGATGACATTTTTTCTTTCTTTCTTCAAACCAACAAAAAAAGATTACATTTTCAAGGCAGCTGTCGACTTCAAAATGTGGACTTCCAAGGCTTAAACTCTTAAGTTGTTTATACAAAGTGCAAACTTATTATTTGAGAGTTTGATATTTGTCATGTCATTGTCTGTTGTTGTTTCCTCCAGAAGGGAATCATGTTTGAGATCCGTCTAGACGATGAAGGTTTGAAGGAGGAAGAGGAGGAGGAAGAGGCTGGTAACCACGGTGACCCTCTGAACCGTACGCTGAGCTTCCTGGAAGGGGAGGAGCTACAGTGTTTCCTCCCCTCTGATAGGCCAGAGGAGCTAATGCAGCCTTCTGATTGGGCCGAGCAGAGAAAGGGGTGGAGCCAGAGAACGCCTCAGACTCTGATGAACGCGCTCGCAAACATGGACGTCAACTCAGTCTGCAACACAGTCCAGAATGAACCAGGTAAGGTTCACTTTTAAAGGTGTAGTCAGTGATTCTGGAGAACACTTGTTGTCAAAATCACTTTTTGTCAAAATCAGTGAATATCTCCTCATGATCTGTACTGTGTGATGAAAAAAAATGGTCATCTTGCTAGCTACGGTGGGGTGGTAGGATGGCCTAGAGGTAAGGTGGCCGACCAGTAACCATGAGTTCGCTGGTTCGATCTTGTTTAATAAGACTTTTCTGTGTTGTTTTAGTAGAGGATGCGGTCGGGCGGAGGCTTTGGGTGGACGGCTGCCCCAACACTCTGATGAACGCTCTGGCTGAAGCAGAACTCACTACCACTATGGACCCACCCACTGCAGCACACACTGGTAACATAGAGAGAGAGAGAAGAGAGAGAGAGAGAGAGAGAGAGAGAGAGAGAGAGAGAGAGAGGAGAGGAGAGAGAGAGAGAGAGAGAGAGAGAGAGAGAGAGAGAAGGAGAGAGAGAGAGAGAGAGAGAGAGAGAGAGAGAGAGAGAGAGAGAGAGAGAGAGGGGAGAGAGAGGAGAGAGAGAGAGAGAGAGAGGAGAGAGAGAGAGAGAGAGAGAGAGAGGGGAGAGAGAGAGAGAGAGAGAGAGAGAGAGGGAGAGGAGAGAGAGAGAGAGGGAGAGAGAGAGAGAGAGAGCAGAACTCACTACCACTATGGACCCACCCACTGCAGCACACACTGGTAACATAGAGAGAGAGAGAGAGAGAGAGAGAGAAGAGAGAGAGAGAGAGAGAGAGAGAGAGAGGAGAGAGAGAGAGAGAGAGAGAGAGAGAGAGAGAGAGAGAGAGAGAGAGAGAGGAGAGAGAGAGAGAGAGGAGAGGGAGAGAGGAGAGAGAGAGAGAGAGAGGGAGAGAGAGAGAGAGAGAGAGAGAGAGAGAGGGAGAGAGAGAGAGAGAGAGAGGGAGAGAGAGAGAGAGAGAGCAGAACTCACTACCACTATGGACCCACTCACTGCAGGGCAGACTGGTAACATACATGGACAGACAGACAGACAGACAGACAGACAGACAGACTCACTACCACTATGGACCCACTCACTGCAGAGCACACTGGTAACATACAGGGAGGGATAGATAGATAGATAGATAGATAGATAGATAGATAGATAGATAGATAGATAGATAGATAGATAGATAGATAGATAGATAGATAGATAGATAGATGCTTTTATAATCATCCAAAGTGTTCCCTGTCTCAGATTCAGAGGAAGACTCTGATGTGGAGATGGATGAAGAGCGTCTGGAGCCGCGGTCTGACGATGACGACACGTGAGTCAACAACAGTCCTCAATATGTTGAGTTCCCTAGTCGACAAGTCAGTGACAATAGGAAATAAACATAGGGGAGAGTGGCCTAAGTTGTGCATTTTGGAAGTTGTTCCACCCCTTGTTTCTAGAAAACCATGGAAGAAATTGGAAATGTGACCACAAACTTGTCTATAATTGTTCAGACACAATAATCAAAAAACCTTGATCATGGAAATTTTACTTTGAAAGGCAAAACACAGTTTTTTGAGCTTAAATGTGCTTATATCTTATTCCTTGTGTCTCCCTTCTTTACAGGATGAGTCAAATGGATGGCTCTTCTTAAATATGTGGTCACATTTCCAATTTCTTCCACGGTTTTCTAGAAACAAGGGGTGGCACAACTTCCAAAATGCACAACTTAGGCCACACTCCCCTATTACACACTGTATCTTTAACTTCTCGTTTCTCCTCAGTAACTTTGAGGAGTCGGAGGACGAGCTGAGGGAGGCGGTGGCCGACTCCATGAGGAACCTGTTCATAATGGAGGACGATGATGATGTCACCAGGGGGGAAGCAGAGGTGCATTGTGGGGGAACTGAGAGAGAAGAGGGAGGAGCTACAGAGGCCGCTGAATGTAAACACACCGATGAGACTGTCCAGGAAGAATCTCTGGTTCCATCTGACACAGGGGACGGTCAGTCTGAGAATACGACTTTAAATACACAGCCTCAAGCCACCTGAACACTCACTAACAATCTATGGACATTAATACAACAGTAACTGGAGACTCTTAATTTAACCCAAAAACAGTCCAATCTCCATTGAAAGGCAGATGCTACAAATAAGCTTGAATAAGGAACTGGTTGTTTAAACGAATTAGAGCTGCAACGATTAATAGATGAATCGATTATTAAAATAATCGCCAACTATTTTGATAATCGATTAATCGTTTCGAGTATTTTTTTAATAAAAAATGTCCAAATTCTCGGACCAAAACACTTATCGATTAATAATCGATTAATCGAGAAAATAATCAACAGATTAATCGATTATCAAAATAATCGTTAGTTGCAGCCCTAAAACGAATAAGCTTAGATATTGGGATTCTATAGTTGAGATGATCTGTACATTAAAGGCACCTTGTGGAGTTTTAGGGTCCATGTTTGGTTTCAATCATGCACCAACAAGAAAACATGGACGTAAACAAATGTAGGATTTCAGCCAACTGATTGGGTGTGACTGCAGCCTTATTCTACAGTCGTATAACTCACAAAAACAGACAGTTATTATGACTGTGTTTTTAATGATTGGATTTATTGACGTTTTTTTGCAGTGAAATGTACAAACTTACATAGACATTATGCATCTTTCAAAATAAAGGTTCTTTAATATTTTTACACTTTGTTTATATATTTCTACATATTTCCTTAAACCCTCGCCACACAGGAATGCAAGAAGTGAAACAACATTTAAAGTAGCTATGAGGAACTTTTAAACAGTTCAGAAACAGCCTCATTTCTATATATTCAAACAGGAAAAAAAATGTTTTACATGTGGTTTACTGTACACCGATTTTTATTCCAATAACATTTTTAATGAGATAAATAAAAACTTTTTTCTCGTAATATTGTCGAACTATAAGAATTTTAATTTCCTTAAGTTTTTTTTCCGTAAATTTTAAACTTTTTACACATAATATTGTCGCTGACTAAAAAAAAATGTTTTCAAGAAAAAAAGAAAAAAAAGTTTTCCTACTAACTTTTTTCTTTTAGTTTTAGCCTCAAACAAAGCCTTAAAAGTGTGAGTCAGGGGGCGCCCTTAGCTCAGTTGGTAGGGCGTCCCCCCCCCCCATGGGCCTCGGCCAGCAGCGGACCCGGGTTTGATTCCAGCCCGCGGTCGTTCTCTGCATGTCACTCCCCTCTCTGCCCCATTTCAACTCTGTCTCTCTGCACTATCAATAAAGCAGAAAAATGTCAAAAAAAAATCTTAAAAAAAAAAAGTCTGAGTCAGAAAAAACTAAAAAACTGAACGCCATATAACTCCTAGTTAGCGTCCATTGTCCTTTTCCCCTCAGTTTCCCCAACAGTGTCTTTTTTTACGTTTTACTGAGACTGTTGGAGTGTACCAAACAAGATAAACTCTGCAGAAGTGGTAAAAAAAGACAAAAAAACACCACAAAATCCCAGTTCTTCCCATTCCTATATTCACTGGTCCAGTTTCCCCATGAGCGGCTCCATGGCTGAGATGAAGCAGAGCTCAAACTCCTGCTCTGAGAATCAAGACTAACGCATTAATACAGTTGAGGGAAAATCGTCCTTCGAACGATTTTCCCTCAACTGTAATAAGGCGTTAGTCGACGAAAATTAGTCGAACAAATCAAATAAATTTTTTTTTCTCAAACATTCTGATTTTTTTTTCTAACATTCCGAACTTTTTTTTTTTTTCACAAAATTTTCCCAAAAATGTCAAAAAACAAAAAAAAACATGTAAAATGCAAAAAAAAAAATTAAATTTTTTTTTATTTTTTTAACGATTTTTGGCGAAAAAGACAAAAAAAAAACACCACAGAATCCCAGTTCTTATATATATATATTCACGGTTCTAGTTTCCCCATAAGCGCCTCCATGGCTGAGATGAAGCAGAGCTCAAACTCCTGGTAACCCGCTATATAAGGATCCCCCAACTGTGTTAATGCGTTTTTTTTTTTGTTCTGACCAATGCCTTAATACAGTTGAGGGAAAATCGTCCTTCGAACGATTTTCCCACAACTGTATTAAGGCGTTGGTCTACGAAAATTAGTCGAACATTAAAAAAAAAAATTGCGAACATTCAAATTTTTTTTTCTCGAACAGTGCATTTTTTTTCAAACATTCCGACCTTTTTTTTTTTTTTTGCATAATTTCCCCAAAAATGTCAAAAACCTCTAAAAAGTCGTAAAATGAAAAAAAAAATAAAAAAATGAAAAACAATTTTTTTTATACATTTTTTTAACGATTTTTGGCGAAAACCCCCAAAAAAACACCACAGAATCCCAGTTCTTCCTGTATTCACTGGTCTAGTTTCCCCATGAGCGCCTCCATGGCTGAGATGAAGCAGAGCTCAAACTCCTGCTCTGAGAACCTCTCCACAGACCTGCACTTAGGTAACCCGCATATATAATATATATATTTTTGTTTTTGTTTTTAAATCAATTAATTGTACTGTATTTTTCACATTGTACGGTGTCCTTGAGTGTCTTGAAAGGCGCCTTTAAATAAAATTATTATTATTATTATTATTATTATTATAAGGATCCCCCATCTGTATTAATGCATTTTTTCGTCCTGACCAACGAACGATTTTCCCACAACTGTATTAAGGCGTTAGTCGACAAAAATTAGTCAAAAAATTCCCCAAAAAATTGCGAACATTCAGATTTTTTTTTTGTTGTGAAATTTACCCAAAAATGTCAAAGAAAAAACGCTAAAAAGTCGTAAAATTCGAGAGAGAAAAATCGAAAAAAATTACTTCTGGCAACTTATAGACAAAAACACACCATATAAATGCTTTATCGCTCCAGTTTCCCCATGAGCG
This sequence comes from Ammodytes dubius, assembly GCA_026122265.1. Lineage (NCBI taxonomy): Eukaryota > Metazoa > Chordata > Actinopteri > Uranoscopiformes > Ammodytidae > Ammodytes > Ammodytes dubius. The sequence goes on from CM047516.1 coordinate 30,780,915, forward strand.
GCTCCATGGCTGAGATGAAGCAGAGCTCAAACTCCTGCTCTGAGAATCTCTCCACAGACCTGCGTGCGTTCAGTCTGATCTCCTGTCTCTGTGAAGGAGGCAGAGCCAAAATGGCCGCCATGGCCGCGCAGTAGCTCTCCTCGCTGTCGGCCAGGAAACCCGTCTGTCCGCCTTCATAGGGAACCACGATGTCTAAGGCCGGACCGCCGGAGTTATGGGCCAGGACTATGGAGCCCGCAGCCATGCACTCTACCACTCCTGGAGGGAGAGATGGAGGGAGAGATGGATGGATAGACAGACATAGAGAGAGAGAGAGAGACACACAGAGAGAGAGAGAGAGACACAGAGAGAGAGAGAGAGAGATATATATTATATTAGGAACAAAATACATCTTACAGACATGACATCTTGTTTTGGAGCCAATCAGGGTCCAATAATGGTGGGTGTGTTACTGTGTTTGACACAAAGACTAGACTAAAACTAAACTTAAAACAGGCCGCCAAAAACAACACTACTCCGACGCGCATCAGCAGTGCGTCTGAGGTTGGATGTGTGCCCGCTCTAGGTTGATTACACAGTCAGTGACAAACAGTCAGACACAGATGCGAGGTAGACTCGCAGTAGAGGTAGGATGTGTGTGGAGGCCGTTAGAGTGTGTGTGAGAGTTTGTTTTACTGCGTGTCTATGTGTGTATCTGTGTCTGTCTGTCTGTGTGTGTCTGTATGTGCATGTATCTGTATGTGTGTGTCTGTGATTGCGTCCTCCTCACCGATGCCAAAGTGTTCGTTCCACATGGTGTGCAGCCCGACGGTGGACTCTCTCAGCTCTCTCTGCAGCTCCTCCCACGGAACGTTCAGTTTGAACTCAACTTTATCGCTCACGCCCAGCTGCTGACAGAGAGCGCGCAGTGCTGCTACTCTGTCCTCATCCTCTGTGTTCCTGCAGCCTCCTGAGAGAGAGAGAGAGGGAGAGAGGGAGAGAGGGAGAGAGCAGTGTCAATACTATGTCCTCATCTTCTCTGTTCCTGCAGCCACCTGGTAGGGACAGATTTGATTTGATTGTCTTTATTTCGAACATGCAAGCAATATAAAAAAAAAAAACAAGTTTGAATATTAATAGAAAATAAAAAACAAACAAAAAGCAAAAAAAGGAATAGAATAAAAAAAAACAGACACTTTCTACATGCTCGAAAGGGGGTAGGAGGAAGTTAAAAAACTTATCTAGTCCTACGCCTTAAGAAAATAAAAAGATAATAATATTATTAGAGAGAGGGAAGGAGAGAGAGAGAGAGAGAGAGAGAGAGAGAGAGAGAGAGAGAGAGAGGAGAGAGAGAGAGAGAGAGAGAGAGAGGAGAGAGAGAGAGAGAGAGAGAGAGAGAGAGAGAGAGAGAGAGAGAGAGAGAGAGAGAGAGGAGAGAGAGAGAGAGAGAGAGAGAGGAGAGGAGAGAGAGGAGAGAGAGAGAGAGAGGGAAGGGAGGGGGAGAGAGCGCGGAGTGTCACTACCCTGTCCTCATCCTCTGTGTTCCTGCATCCTCCTGGTAGGACAAGATAATAATGAAATATATTATTAGAGATAAAAAATAATAAAAAATAAAATAATAATAATAATAATAATAATAATAATAAAAAAAAGAAAAGAAAAATAATCTGCCTGGTAGGGCAAAATGAAACATTCTATTACAGATATCTTGATAAATAAAGAACTTAAAGACCTACAGATATCAACACTTTTAGAGCGAGGGAGAGAAGGAGAGAGAGAGAGGGAGGTATGGAGGGGGAGGGAGAGAGCGAGGGAGAGAGAAGGAGAGAGGGAGAGAGACATAAAAATAGCATTCTTTGCACTGATGGTCTCGTTTGCTGTTACATGTAATTTAAGAACATCAGAGGAAAAATGAGACGGTTTCAGAAATATTTAAAATTTCCTCGTAGCAGCTTTAATCTAGCAATGAGAGAAGCATACGGTAATGTCCAACACCCACCAATGAGAACGAGCCTGAGGTTATGCCCCTCCCCTTTCTGCTGCAGCAGCCTATGAAACGCTCCGATCTGCAGGCGGTGGTCTTTCTCCGGACGGAACTGACCAATGGACACGATGGACCGGACCTTACTGTCGCCTGATTGGAGGAAAAAAACAAATGGAAAAGAATTAGATCATATTTTCCACAACAGTTAATATAATTAATGAAATGCCTTGTCTATTTTCTATGCCTCTGCACCAAACTTTGCACAAATGTCCACTCTGATTTTGGAGGTCCAAGGTTCGATGCCTCAAATCTTGTGAGCCAATATTTTAAGAATGCATTGAGGGATTTCTGTCAAATTTAGCGCAAATTTACACCTGTAATTGAGGATGAACTGAATATATTTTGGAGGTCAAAGGTTACTGTGACCTTCCATATTGTATCTTCTTAGGAGCTTTACCTTCTTTAAAGCATTGACTACTACCACTGGACTTTCACCTTTCACTGTTCAGATATTATATCGAGGAATAGAATTTAAACTGTTGGAAACTTTAAAAAAAAAACAAAAAAAACAACAACGTGACAGTTACAATACTGACCCCGAGTCTTGATGGAGTGGACTTTGCTGTCTCCTTCCATCTCTGTGCTTAGCTCCTCCCACCCTTCCTCCTCCTCCTCCTCCTCTTCCTCTTCCTGTCTCTCGTCCAATGGGCTGTCCAGGAACGCTCTGACATCACAGGGCGGGTAGACCACGCTGGTTCTGCCCGGGCGGCGCCACAGACTCAGGATGTGTGCCAGGGTCCAGCTGGAGTTGACCATTATGACATCACTACAGGAGCCCGCGAGGCCGTACAGAAAGGCAAAGCAGCAGTAATACACAACCTTCACCGCACTCAGCACGGGGTTCCCGGAGATGAAGCCTGCATTGTTGAACCTGGGACAGAACACACAAGGGTTGGGTTAAAGTTTATAGAGTGAGTGAGTGAGTGAGTGAGTGAGTGAGTGAGTGAGTGAGTGAGTGAGTGAGTGAGTGAGTGTGTGAGTGGTGAGTGAGTGAGTGAGTGAGTGAGTGAGTGAGTGAGTGAGTGAGTGAGTGAGTGAGTGAGTGAGTGAGTGTGCTTGTACCTTGGGTTTCTCTCTCTGTGTGTGTGTGTGTGTGTGTACCTTGGGTTTCTCTCTCTGTGTGTCTGTGTGTGTGTGTGTGTGTGTGTGTGTGTGTGTGTATGTGTGTGTGTGTGTCTCTGTGTGTGTACCTTGGGTTTCTCTCTCTGTGTGTCTGTGTGTGTGGTGTGTGTGTGTGTGTGTGTGTGTGTATGTGTGTGTGTGTGTCTCTGTGTGTGTACCTTGGGTTTCTCCCCCTCACCACTGACAGCATGTCCGTGCTGACTGTTGGATAGTGAACGTACGTCGCTACGCTACAGTCGCCAAGGTAACGGAACATGGGCAGAGTGAACGCGTAACCCATCGAGTCTATGAACAGGTCGGGGACGAAGAGAGAGAGAGCTTCCCAACCTAGAGAGAGAGAGAGAGAGAGGGGGAGGGAGACATTAGGTTAATACAGAGAGAGAGAGAGAGAGCTTCCCAACCTAGAGAGAGAGAGAGGGGGGAGAGAGACATTAGGTTAATACAGAGAGAGAGAGAGGGAGAGAGAGAGCTTCCCAGCCTAGAGAGAGAGAGAGAGAGAGAGGGGACAAAGAGAGAGAGAGCTTCCCAGCCTAGAGAGAGAGAGAGAGAGAGAGGGGGGGAGAGAGAGAGAGCTTCCCAGCCTAGAGAGAGAGAGAGAGAGAGAGGGGGGGGAGAGAGAGAGGCTTCCCAGCCTAGAGAGAGAGAGAGAGAGAGAGGGGGGAGAGAGAGAGAGCTTCCCAGCCTAGAGAGAGAGAGAGAGAGAGAGGAGGGGAGGAGAGAGAGAGCTTCCCAGCCTAGAGAGAGAGAGAGAGAGAGAGAGGGGGGGAGAGAGAGAGAGAGCTTCCCAGCCTAGAGAGAGAGAGAGAGAGAGAGGGGGGGGAGAGAGAGAGAGCTTCCCAGCCTAGAGAGAGAGAGAGAGAGAGAGGGGGGGAGAGAGGGAGAGAGAGAGAGACACACACATACATACACATAGACAAAAAAGTCAGTATTTTCTGATGTTAAAAATGAATCATAGCAAATTACTTAAAGCTCTTATTTTGAGAACCATTCCACACCCCCCCCCCCCCCACAACACACACACACACACACCCACACAGACAAACACAGCCCCACACATACCCTCCACCCTCCCCCCCCCCCCCCCCCCCCCCCACTCACCCACTCACCCAGTACCATGGAGCCTATACTCTGGGCCAGTAGGGTGAAGTGAGGGTAGGTTGAAGCTTCCACCAGACCCTCCCCCCCACCCCCCACACACAGTCACCCGCCCCCCCCCGCCCCACCCACTCACCCAGTACCATGGAGCCTATACTCTGGGCCAGTAGGGTGAAGTGAGGGTAGGTTGAAGCTTCCACCAGCCCTCTGCGTCGGAGGAAGATGAAGGAGACGGATCGAGGGAGTTTGATGTTGAACCGTTGTCGCGCTCCTTCCAGTATCTCCTCCCCGCTCACGCCCTGATCCCCCGTGTACACTACGAAGGAAACGCCGGGGTATCTGGGTAATAAATAAACAAGGGCAGACGTTTAAAAGGTGTAGTCAGTGATTCTGGAGAACGCTTGTTGTCAAAATCATTTTATTCCGTCTGCTGTCAGGCTGTTAAACCTGGACAGCAGTGTCTGGACATGATTCTTGTTGCTGTACCACTTGGGTATCAGTGTCGTTGTTAGGTACCTTACTTATTTATTTATTTATTCACTTGGATCTGATGTTTTTTATTCTTTTAACTGTGCAGGCCTACTCATGCCCAGCCATTGTGTCTCTCTGACATATCATGTGTCCTGTTTATTGTTTTTTATTTGCTGTATATTGTCTGTTATGTGTTGCTTAGTGTGTGTAGGACTGCTGAACTGAATTGCCCTCTGGGATAAATAAAGTTGTTTGATTGATTGATTGATTGATTGAAAATCACTTTTTTGTCAAAATCAGTGAATATCTCCTCATGATCTGCTACCTGTCTAAAAGAAATCCTGTTTCAGTATACAGCCTAGGCTCTGTAAACGAGTATGTTGTTAGCTACAGTAGTGGACCATGAGGAGATATTCACTAACATTGACAAAGGAAAAGCCATGGTAAAGAATACAAGGATAGAAGAATGTATTATTCTGGGAAAGGTTCAGCAGAAAATATATTTTTGTAATGGCAAATGTTACATTAGACTGTGTCTGTAAATTTCTACTATTAGAATAAATTTCTTTATTTTCTGTAGCTCACTTTGCAATTTATTTTTGTTTTCCATGCCAAAGATATAAGAGAGACACACACAGACAGACAGACACACAGACAGACAGACAGACAGACAGACAGACAGACAGACAGACAGACAGACAGACAGACAGACAGACAGACAGACAGACAGACCGACCTACCTGTTCATCATAGCCCTCAGAGCGCACCACAGCACCCTCTCCCCTCCTCCCCCCGCGTTGCAGTACGGGTGGAAGAAAGCGACAGACGGTCTGTGGAGCTTCTGTGAGCGTCTGCGTGTCTGTAGCGACCGCCGGACAATCACAGACACCAGCAGCAGGAGCAGGGTCAAGGCCAGGGAGATGTACAGACAGGGAACGAGCAGGGACCATAGCAACCTGGGGAGAGATAGATACACGTTATAATGTCTGTCTGTCTGTCTGTCTGTCTGTCTGTCTGTCTGTCTATCTATCTATCTATCTATCTATCTATCTATCTATCTATCTATCTATCTATCTATCTATCTGTAAAACAAGAACTTCATTAAAACACTGTGTGCTACAGTAAAATATTAGAGGGTTAACTCCTGTGTTAATAACCGGTTAGGAGGAATAGAATAGGATTTGCCTCGAGCTGTTTCACGCTCTGACGTCAGAACAACATTAGAGTCAAGAGGCTGAATAACCAAATAAACATTGTTTCACTTTGAGACACAGACAGAGAGAGACAGAGAGAGAGAGAGAGAGACACACACACACACACACACACACACACACACACACACACACACACACACACACACACACAGACACAGAGAGGGAGAGAGAGAGAGAGACGCACGGAGAGACAGAGAGATTATTGTTCCAAATATAACATTGTTTACCACTTGCGCTTGTACGTTTGAGACACACAGAGGGAGAGAGACAGACAGGGAGAGACACACACACACACACACACACACACACACACACACACACACACACACACACACACACACACACAGATTGTTTACCTCATAAAGTCGCAGTAACACATAGAAAAGTGATGATGATCATGATGGTGATGTTCGTGTCCTTCCATTTTGACAACACAACACTTCCGGGAGCTGCAGTCAGTCAGTCACATGACCGAGATACTGCTCGCTGATTGGCTCAGGGTTTGTTTACCTAAACGTCACCCACACATGATTTTATTATTTATTTATTTTTATGACGCAGCTACATGTAATAGTATAATACAGAGAGAGAAGAGAGACATAAGTTAATACAGAGAGAGGAGAGAGAGAGAGAGAGAGAGACATTAGGTTAATACAGAGAGAGAGAGAGAGAGAGAGAGGGAGAGAGAGAGAGAGAGAGAGAGAGAGACATTAGGTTAATACAGAGAGAGACATTAGGTTAACATAGAGAGAGGGGGTGGGGTAGCTAGATGGATGGATGGATAGATAGATAGATGGATATAAATAAAGTATGTATCCAATTAAATTGTATAATTCGTTATATTTAAAATATTAGAATAATTTAATATAATATATAGATTATTTCCCCTAAAAAAAAATTTAGATAATTTTTCTGAAATTACATAAATTAAAAAGAGCTCGTGTTGTATTAAATTTAAATTATAAAAAATAAAAATAAATTATTATTATTATTAAATAAATATAAAATAAAAGTTGTGTTTAAAAATAAGCTTCTAATATTTATAAAAGTGTGCCACATAATTATCAATCATTTTCAGTGTATTGGCCGTAGATAGTGTAATAAATGGATGCTGGTAAAAATCGCTTAGGTTGGAGCTTGGTATTGGCGCATAGAATAAACCGACTTTCTAAGGGAAAAAATAATAATAAAAAAAAAAAAATTCAGCTATTATGGACTAAACTAAATGTACTTATGGATATTATAATTACAAAATCTGCTAGGAAATAAAACCCCAAAATTCTACACACTGCAGGTTTAAATAAGTATAAAATATATAAGTTGTGTTAAATGATACGCTTATAATAATTATAAAAAATGTGAGTTACCACATACTAAAAATATAATCATCTTCCTACGTGTATTGGTGCATTGAATAAACAGAGAAACAAAAAGCATTCACTGCAAACAAATCAAACTTACCCCAGAAGGAGGCAGTGTAATGCGAAAAACTACAAACGCCGAAGAAGACTACTGCCACTTCCCTTCCTGTCATGCGCAAAAACGACTTTAGACAAAATCATGGCGGCGGCGACGGAGAAGTCGACTAAAGAAAAGCTACTCGCGTCTTTAGATGATTTGGAGGTTTTATCCCGGTAAAACTCAAACTAACTCATTTCCCTCATATTATCGCTTTGAATACGCATTATCCGATATCTTTATTTCGTTTGTGGAGACTTAAATAAGCTGTTAAAAGTGTGTGTATGTTTCTATTAAAGCTAACGTTAACATTAGCATCTGTTGTGTCTACAAAAAGCATTTTGGTAGAAATATTTCAGTCAAAGAAACTGACCTGTAAATGGGACATATTGAAAAATCCAAATGTCTCTAAGAATGAACAGTATGTAATGTATTTGCTCACTATATTGCTATAATAATCTGTATTAAGGACTCAGATGGTCCACTCACATCCAACATACACACACACATAGAACACATTAAAATACATTACTCAATAAAATACTGTACTAAAATAGGTGCAAGCTATCATGCCAATGCTTTGGAAGCCTGGATGTGAACCTATAGCCCATTATAGGGTTGGTTAAGGCTATAATGATGCTATTTTCTGATACATCCAATCGACACATGAAATTGAACATTAACTTTCGTAACAGTGCCTGACATGTAGGTACATTAGAGGACACAGATAACTGGCTAGCACTGTGCCACCTAGGAACACGGAGCAATTGGCTATCTTTTCACTCATAAGAAGAACAATTGAAAAAAAAATGGCTCTCATATAGACCTTTCATGAATCCATTATACATGAAAATGGTATACTTGTATAACATCTTAGATGAACCCTTGTTAGTGTTCTGATAAAGCACAAATAAGTCTTTGGTTTCAGCCTTCCCAGTCAGTATTTGTTGTTGAATGTGTAAAATGTTTTTAAAGGTGCAGTGTGTAATATGACATCATCAAGAAAGTTCTACAAAGTTCTAGAATGCAACGCTCCCTGGGTAACCCCACCCCCCCTTTAGAATAATAACAGAAGCTACAGTGGCCTTCAAGGACAAGAACAATTCTACATTTTAAACAATGCACCTGATGACATTCCAACTATGACACTTTCAAGATGGTGGCACTAGGCCTTGGTCCAAAATATGCAGAAATATGGACATATATGAGACCCTTTCTAAGGGAAAAAAAAAAAAAATGTTCAGCTATTATGCTCTAAATTAAATGTACTTATGGATATTATAATTACTTTCTACAAAATCTGCTAGGAAATAAAACCCAACATTCTACACACTGCAGGTTTAAATGAGTGAATAAAGCTAGTTTCGTTCAAGCTAACGTTAACATGTGAATGTGTTTGTGTCTCAGGGAACTCATTGAGATGTTGGCACTTTCAAGGAGCCAGAAAATGCCCCAGACTGGAGAAGATACTCAGGTAATAAGCACACAGACAGACAGACAGACAGACAGACTCTCTCTCACACACACACACACACGCACACACACACACACACACACACACACACACACACACACACACACACACACACACACACACACACACACACACACACACACACACACACACACACACACACACACACCACACACACACACACACACACAGACTCACCCACTCACTCACTCACTCACACACACACACACACACACTCACACTCACACTCACTCACTGTCTCTGTGTTTGTAACAGAGTTTCCATTGTCCGGTAATTACCGGTCAATGACCGGAAAAAAATGAGGAGGACCGAAAATTCCAAATGTCTCCGGTCAGAATGACCAATGGAAATAATTATCTCAGACTAAAATAATGTGCAATATATGTTACGCGCGGACACGCGAGTCAGATATGCGATGATGCGCAACCGTGAGAGAGAGAAAAAAAAGTCATATCCGACCGTACACGGTCGGATATGACTTTTTTTTCAGAGTTTCCGTTGTCTCTCCCCCCCCCCCCTCCCTGCCTGTCTCTCTCTCAGATCTTAGAGTTATTGGTCCAGAGGGATCAGGACTTCCAGGGTCTGATGTCCACTGCTCTGCTTCAGGGGAAAGTTCACGATGAGATGATGGTTCTGGAGAAAGAGTTGGAGAAGAGAGACAGCGACATACAGCAGCTGCAGAAGCAACTCAAGGAGGCGGAGCATATACTGGTGGGTTAATAGAGAGACAGACAGACAGACTCACAGAGCAGCAGGGCCCACAGTTTGGTTTACAAACATATTCTAGTCTAACGTCTCAGGTTCCTCAAACTAAATGGTCTCTTTCTTCTTCTATGGTTTCAGGCGACTGCTGTGTACCAGGCCAAAGAGAAGCTGAAATCCATCGACAAAGCCAAAAAAGGTTTGAACCGACCTGTGTGTGTGTCTCTCTCTCTCTCTCCCTCTCTCTCTCTGTCCCTCCCTCTCTCTCTACGCTCTCTCTATGTTCCCCCCGCTCTTGTTAATATTCTTGTTATGTTTCGTCTTCCTTTCTTCAGGAAGTATGTGTCTGTCTGTCTGTCTGTCTGCCTGTCTGTGTCTCTGTCTGTCTGTCTGTCTGTCTGTCTGTCTGTCTGTCTGTCTGTCTGTCTGTCTGTCTGTCTGTCTGCCTGCCTGCCTGTCTGTCTGTCTGTGTCTCTGTCTGTCTGTCTGCCTGTCTGTCTGTCTCACTGTCTGTCTGTCTGTCTCACTCATCATTAATCTGTTCTTTCATCTTGTTTTTCTTCAGGAAGTATTTCCTCGGAGGAGATCATAAAGTACGCTCACCGGATCAGCGCCAGCAACGCTGTGTGTGCGCCGCTCAACTGGGTCCCCGGTAGGAACCAAAAGCAGCTACAGATAAATAATGCATTCATTTGTTTATTCATCTCCACTGTATGGTTGTTGGGTTTCCGTTATAACAAAAACACTGACAGTGTCACGGAATTTTTTTTTTTACTTGAAGAAATAAAAATAGTGCACTTACATTTACTCTTAATATCTTATTCATTTTTAAAGGGACAAAGGGTAAAACAGATTAAGGATTATTTTTTAAATTAAAACTGAATTCATATTTCCCCGTTACATCTGCTGTCTGTTATGCTCTGCTCCTTTTTTAACACTTATGTTTTTGTTATTCCCTGCAGACCGTACCCCACAGGAAATTTAAAGACGAAAAAAAGTGTTAAAACATAAAAAAATAAAAATAAAAAATATATTTTTTTTTAAAGGTGCAGTGTGTAATATGACATCATCAAGAAAGTTCTAGAATGCAACACTCCCTGGGTAACCCCAACCCTTTAGAATAATAACAGAAGCTACAGTGGCCTTCAAGGACAAGAACAATTCTAAATTTTAAACAATGCACCTGATGACATTCCAACTATGACACTTTCAAGATGGCGGCACTAGGCCTTGGTCCAAGATATGCAGAAATATGGACATATATGAGACCCTTTCTAAGGGAAAAAAAAATAATTCAAACCATTTTTTTCAGCTATTATGCACTAAATTATATGTACTTTTGGATATTATAATGACTTTCTACAAAATCTGCTAGGAAATAAAACCCAAAATTCTACACACTGCAGGTTTAAACAAGAACTACTGAATTGATGAGACTGCACTGCATCACCTGTCTGTGCCCATGTTCTACTGTAACCCCTGTGTCTGTGTGTCTCCCAGGCGACCCCCGCAGACCTTACCCCACTGATCTGGAGATGCGCAGCGGGATGTTGGGTCACATGGCAAACCTCCCCACCAACGGGGTGAACGGGCACTTACCGGGGGACGCGCTGGCTGCAGGCCGGCTGCCAGGTAGATATATACACACGCACACAATACTGCCAGGTAGAGACAGAGACAGACAGACAGGTGATGACTGTGTCTCAGGTGGTAGAGCGGGTCGGCTGATGATCCAAGGGTTGGCGGTTCGATCCCCGCCATGCCACCTGTGTCATGGTTGTTGTGTCCTTGGGCAAGACACTTCACCCAACTTGCCTGGTGTGAATGTGTATGACTGCTGTATGTTTGAGGTGGTGGTCTGAGGGGCCGTAGGCGCTGAATGGCAGCCACGCTTCCGTCAGTCTGCCCCAGGGCAGCTGTGGCTACTATGGTAGTTTACCACCACCAGTATGACTGTGTGTGAATGAATGGAACCTGGAACCCTGTAAAGAGCTTTGAGTGCCTTCTGAAAAGAGCTAGATAAATCCAATCCATTCATTAGAGAGATACACACTCACACACACACTCTCTCCCAGTCACACACACACTCTCTCCCAGTCACACTCACACACACACACACACATACACACCCTCTCCCCCTCTCTCTCTCACTCACACACTCACTCACTCACTCACTCACTCATTCTCACACACACACACACACACACACACACACACACACACACACACACACACACACACACCACTCACACTAATGCATGTCTCCCCCCCCCTCTAGACGTGCTGACCCCCCACTACCCGTGGCAGTCGTCTGACGTCTCCGTGGCGATGCTGCCTCCTCACCACGGCAACGACTTCATGGAACCTCCGGGACACAACAAGGAAAACGAGGACGATGTGGAAGCCATGACAACAGACTCCTCCTCCTCCAGCTCCGACTCTGACTGACAGGCCGTCTGTCTGTCTGTCTGTCTGTCTGTGTGTCTGTCTGTCTGTCTGTCTGTCTGTGTGTGTGTGTGTGTGTGTGTGTGTGTGTGTGTGTGTGTGTGTGTGTGTGTGTGTGTGTGTGTGTGTGTGTGTGTGTGTGTTGTGTGTGTGTGTGTGTGTGTGTGTGTGTGTGTGTGTGTGTGTGTGTGTGTGTGTGTGTGTGTGTGTGTGTGTGGTGTGTGTGTGAGGGGGTGTGTGTGTGTGAGAGAGACTGGTTGCGTTCCGAATCGCATACTCTTTCTTTTTTCTTCTACATACTACATCCGACGATAAAAAGAATCTAGTTGGGACATACTTTTACTCTCTTATTTCATCATAACATTGCGCCTTGATCTTGCCTCTTGCTTTTATATCCGGCGCATCCCCGTTTGTTTTCATATGGAGGCTTCGTCGATGTGACGTCACTTCAAGTGCGCACTGGATTGTGGGTCAGAATCGCCCAAATAGGATGCACTTTTCAACACTAACAATCTTGGCCGCATGAAGTAGGACATCCGGGTACTTCTAACCATCCTAAATCTGGCCACAAGAATCGGGACATCCTAAATCTTTTTTCTACATACTATATAGTAGAAAGTATGCGATTCGGAACGCAACCCAAGTGTGTGAGAGAGGGTGTGTGTGTGTGTGTCTCTCTGTGTGTGAAAGTATGTTTTCTTTCTTTTTGTTTTCTTTTAGTTTGTTAAAATTTTACGGAAAGGTTAAATTGATGGACAACCGAGAGAGTGTGTTGTGTGTGTGTTTGTTTGTGTGTGTGTGTGAGAGACTGTGTGTGTGTGTGTGTGTGTGTGAGAGAGAGACTGTGTGTGTGTGTGAGAGACTGTGTGTGTGTGTGTGTGTGTGTGTGTGTGTGTGTGTGTGAATCCATATCTCATTTTCTCTCATTTGTAGTTGTACTGCAGTTTAGTTTGTCTTTAACGAAATAGACAAATGCTGTTTATTTACCCTGTGTAAAAAGCCTGTACATACCAGCCTGTAAATAAATACTTTTTGAATAGAACTTTTGTGTTTGTGTAATAATTACTTTTTATGACTGTTTGTGTTGTGTGTGTGTGTGTGTGTGTGTGTGTGAGTGAGAGAGAGTTACTGTGAGTGTGTGTGTGTGAGAGTGACTGACTGTTACTGTGTGTGTGTGTGTGTGTGTGTGTGTTTGTGAGAGTGACTGACTGTTACTGTGTGTGTGTGTGTTTTTATGACTGTGTGTGTGTGTGTTACGAGTATATCGATTTAGGTCAGAGTTTAGCGTGAGGCTATATTTACTCTGAAGGCCGCTGCTCTGCTGCTGCCTTCAAGGAGCGTCTGTAAACTACAGAATGATAGCCATACTTATACTGTACATATACAGTATATTGTGTATTTTGTTTGGGGAAAGAAGAAATAGCAAGACATCCTTGTGTAGCATGGGTTAGGCGTTTGTTTGATTTGATTTTTGATTCAATTTATTTCAGACATATCAAACATACAAAACAAAATGAAAAGCATGGAAATACAATAAACAAATTATGTTTTCACAAAAAAAAAAAAAAAATGATCTGCATTGCTGAGATATGCCTGAAAAGGAGCAGGAAAAAGTATACACTTATTTAATCCTACCCCTTTTCCATAGTAAAAAAAAATTAAAATATTTATTAAATAAAAAAATAAAAATATTTATTACAATTATATTATATTAATATGTTTAATTATAATGCAACAGAATTAAAGGTGCAGTCAGTGATTCTGGAGAACGCTTGTTCAAAGATATGATGAAAAGTTCTTCCCATATGTTTGTATATAGCATACATTTGAGTGGTCGGGAATCTGGTTAAATTTTGAATTTTGAATTATTATTTCTTATATACCAATGGACATGTAGGTGTATACATTTCTATTTAAGAATTTAGATGTTGGCAAGAAGAACAACTGAATTAATAATTTAAAAAAAAAATCCTTCTGTAATAACCTTCAGAATAGTGCTGAGAATGATTATGGAAAGTTTAGTTGATGTTAGTGCTTTAGAAGTTGAGATTTTTGCTTCAGAGTATTGAGAAAAAAAATACAAATAAAGCATTTTAATTTGTCGCTCTCATCATTAGATTCATTTTGAACTGATTTCATGATTTAAAAAATATTATAATATTTTGGTAAATTTTTAAATAACTTTAAAAAAAGTTCCACCAGCGCTTGAATGCGGCACTCTGACAGCCGGTGCCTTAGCGGATGACTGCGCATGCGCGTTATTTCCTCGACTAGAGGGAGACATGGCGACGTCCCTGATATGCAGCCGTCTGTCGGCTAGCCTCCTAAACTCTGGGGCCAGAAACACTATTAACGCAGCGGCTAAGGTGAGTGAGTGTGTCCGTCGGGAGGAGGTGATTCCCGGCTACAAGTAGGAGGTTTCAGGGGGTCTCTGGTCCTTCCAATAAGACTACAATTCACCCAAAAGCCTACAGGGTCAAATGTGACATTAGCCGCTTCTCCATTGACTTTCCATTGCGACATGCTAATATGCTAACTAGCCCCGAGCTAACGTCAATGACTGAGCGAAAAACACAATATATCTCTCATTTCTAATCATTATGACTGTTGGATTGTAATGGGTTATTATCGGATGTGTGTGTGTTGTTTAAAAGGTGTTTTTAAGGCCGTGAACGCACCCTGTGAACGCGCACAGTGGGCTGCGCGTTCACAGTGACCTCCACCTGATTTTCACCAATAATAACAATACACTTTATTTTGTAGGATCTTTCAATACCAGGGGAAAGTTGATTAACAAAATAAAAGAGAATGCAATAAAAATAATGGTTTAAAAAACAGGGAATTCTTGGTCAATACAAAAACATATAAAAACCTACAATATAAGATATCGAAAATGTATCACACAACTAATTTTAAAAAACAGAGTTGGAAACAATAAAACATTTATTTAAACCTGCAGTGTGTAGCATTTTGGGTGTTATTTCCTAGCAGATTTTGTAGAAAGTAATTATAATATCCATTAGTACATTTAATTTAGTGCATAATAGCTGATTTTTTTTTTCCCCCTTAGAAAGGGTCTCATATATGTCCATATTTCTCCATAATTTGGACCAAGGCCTTGTCACCACCATCTTGAAAGTGTCATAGTTGGAATGTCATCAGGTGCATAGTTTAACATGTAGAATTGTTCTTGTCCTTGAAGGCCACTGTAGCTTCTGTTATTATTCTAAAGGGGTGGGGTTACCCAGGGAGTGCTGCATTCTTGTCAAAATCAATAAATATCTCCTCATGATCCCCTACTAATAAAAAATAAAATGTTTCTAGCTACAGTGGGCCCTTTGTTCACTGTTTACATGCTCGTTTACAGAGCCTAGGCTGTGTATTAACACTGGATTTATTTTCTCCAGCACACACAGTACAGACAGGTAGCGGATCATGAGGAGATATTCACTGATTTTGACAACAAGCGTTCTCCAGAATCACTGACTCGCCATTTAGGTTTTATATTAATTATCATATAAAATATACCATTGTCATGTAAACTGTGGAACCAGTTTGTGTTGGGTTCCTCTTTAGATGAGACACAGAATTCACTGTAACACCGGCAGCTGCTGCGTCACATCTGTCCCGCTGAGACATGGGAAAGTTTTCAGAACTAATCCTGTGTGTGTGTGTGTGTGTGTGTGGTGTGTGTGTGTGTGTGTGTGTGTGTGTGTGTGTTGTGTGTGTGTGTGTGTGTGTGTGTGTGTGTGTGTGTGTGTGTGTGTGTGTGTGTGTGTCTCTCTCTCTCTCTCTCGCTGTGTGTGTGTGTGTGCCTCAGTGAACACACACAATAGAAAGAGAGAGTCTGTTAATACACAGCATGAAATCAAACAAGGACAGACCTAGTTTTTAGGGCCTTAGCAAAATTTAGTTTGAACCAACTTGAGATGTAAGTATTGTGTGTGTGTGTGTGTGGGGGGGGGGGGGGGGGGAGGGTTGGGTTGGCCTGGCCTGGCCTGGCCTGGCCTGAATAATTAAAATATTTTACTATTTGTTAGTTTGTTTGTCTTGGAGCAATGCAGTTTTCCCACTTGGCCGTTGAATAGCTAAGCAGGTTAACTGGTTTTTAGAACATATTTGTTGTTGATTTCCGGTGTTAAATCCAGCAAATTCTTCAATAACTTTGCCTAATAAAGGATATAACAAAACATGTATGAACAGAGTTGACAAAATTAAGCCCATTCCAATACCCGCTCACACTTCTATCGTTATGAACAACATTTTTTCCTGTGTAAACTAAGGTGAGAAGATGTTTGGATTGGGTTAGGTCTTATAAAACAGCCTCAATTGGGTGCTCCGGTGGTGTAGTGGATAGAGCGCGTACCATATTGGCTCCAGCCTTCGTTGCAGTGGTCGTGGGTTCATCAAATCTGACCCGTGGACCTTTACTGCAGGTCATCTCCCCCCCCCCCCCCTCTCTCTCTCTCTCTCTGTCTCTGTCTCTGTCTCTGTCTCTCTGTCTCTCTCTCTCTCTGTCTCCCCATTTCAACTCTGTACTGTCTAATAAAGCTTGAAAATGCCAAAAAAAAAACAGCCTCAATAAACCTGACAAACTGCTCAGAATGTCAACATTAACTCTGGTTTAAACTTTATAATTCATCTCTCTGTCCCTCCATGATAACTTAATCCACCCTCTCTCTCCCTGCCTCCCCCAGGTCCTAGCGGCCCCCTCCTCCCTGTATGGAGCCCACTGTGTGACCCAGCAGCGCTCCCTGTCTCTCTCTCTCTCTCTCTGTCCCTCCATGATAACTAATGAACCCTCTTTCTCTCTGTCTCCCCCAGGTGCTAGCGGCCCCCTCCTCCCTGTATGGAGCCCACTGTGTGACCCAGCAGCGCTCCCTGTCTCTCTTTCTCTTTCTCTCTCTCTGTCTCTGTCTCTCCATAATAATAAAGATAACTAATGAACCCTTCTCTCCCCCAGGTCCTAGCGGCCCCCTCCTCCCTGTATGGAGCCCACTGTGTGACCCAGCAGCGCTCCCTGTCTCTGCACGAGTACATGAGCATCGGTCTGCTGAAGGAGAATGGCATCGCCGTGCCCGAGGGGCTGGTGGCGAGCTCAGCTGAGGAGGCTTATAACGTGGCCAAGCAGATCGGTACGTACACACTGTATAAGGGGTTAATACACAGTGTTAATACACAGCCTAGGCTCTGTAAACAGGGTTAATACACAGCCTAGGCTCTGTAAACAGGGTTAATACACAGCCCAGGCTCTGTAAACAGGGTTAATACACAGCCTAGGCTCTGTAAACAGGGTTAATACACAGCCTAGGCTCTGTAAACAGGGTTAATACACAGCCTAGGCTCTGTAAACGGGGTTAATACACAGCCTAGGCTCTGTAAACGGGCATGTTGCTAGCTATGGTGGGCCCAGTACACACACTATAAGGGGTTAATAATGGATTGGATTTATAAAGCGCTTTTCAAGGCACTCAAAGACGCTTTACAGGGTTCCAGGTTCCATTCATTCACACACAGTCATACTGGTGGTGGTAAACTACCATAGTAGCCACAGCTGCCCTGGGGCAGACTGACAGAAGCGTGGCTGCCATTCAGCGCCTACGGCCCCTCAGACCACCACCTCAAACATACAGCAGTCATACACATTCACACAAGGCAAGGTGCTCTGTAAACTGGCATTTTAGCTACACTATATAACTATCTTAGACGCTTTCTAACTTCAAACAGTGTTCCAGGGATCACATTTTCCTGTGAGGAAAGTGTGTTTATTATTTAATAAATTTATTCAGTTATGAGAATATACCTTAGAAAAGGTTTCACTTCTCTGACACACACAGAGTTACACACTGCACCTTTAAGGCAAGGCAAGTTTATTTCTATAGCACAATTCAGACACAAGGCCATTCAAAGTGCTTTACATGGGCATGAAATACATACAGATTAGACATTAGAAATGTAATGTAAGCTCCTACTCCCCACCCTAACCCTTAGTCTTACCACCACTGTGTCTCTGTCTGTGTCAGAATGTCTTGACCTGGTGTGACGGTTTGTGTTAAGCAGCTGAAGAGCAGTCTAAACATAGAACCAGCTGATTCTACACACACACACACACACTCACATCACTCACTCACTCACTCACTCACTCACTCACTCACTCACCACTCACTCACTCCACTCACTCACTCACTCACTCACTCACTCACTCACTCACTCACTCACTCACTCACTCACTCACATCACTCACTCACTCACTCACTCACTCACTCACCACCCACCCACCCACCCACCCATTATTTTTCCATAATCGAGCACTGTCTTCTAACTAAATAACTCATGAACGTTTGAATATCTGCGAGGCTACAGCCGTCAGTGGAGAGTTGAAGTTTTAGTGTGAAATTGTTAAAATGTCACAATCTTTCTAAGTGTCACTAGTGTTTGTTGACGAAAATCACTTTTTGTTCAAATCAGTGAATATCTGAAGAAAGGGGGCCCACTCTGTTTACTTTTCCTTTGTTTACTAACCAGTTTACAGAGGCTAAGCTGTGTATTAACAATGTCAATGTGTGTGTTCTCATTATTATAGTGTGTGTGTGGTGTGTGTTTCTCTTTATATAATATGAATTGTCGTGTGTGTTCCAGGCACTAAGGACTTGGTGGTGAAAGCTCAGGTGCTGGCCGGCGGTCGCGGTAAAGGGACGTTTGAGGGAGGACTGAAGGGCGGAGTCAGGATCGTGTACTCGTGAGTAGAAACAGTTAAAAAACCTTGTCTGTTTGCGTCTGTATATTTTCTCCTTTACAACCATCTTTAACAGACATTTCACTCTGTCTCTAAACTTTCTATTAACATGGAAAATGCCCCAAAAAATGTTCACCTATTATGCTTTTTGGTCTTTTCTGACCTACAAATGCTTTTATATAATGTTTTATAGTCATGTTTAACCATACTAAGGTGTCTAAATAATTACGTACAGTACAGGCCAAAAGTTTGGACACACCTTTTCATTCAATGCGTTTTCTTTATTTTCACGACTATTTACGTTGTAGATTTCTCACTAAAGGCATCAAAACTTTGAAGGGACATATGGAATTATGTACTTAACAAAAAAGTGTGAAATGACTCTTAAATAGGTCTAATATTTTAGATTCCTCAAAGTAGGCACCCTTTGCTTTTTTGACAGCGCTACAAACCCTTGGTGCTCTCTCAATGAACTTCATTAGGGAGTCACCTGAAATGGTTTAGCAAAGAATTCCACATGTGTTCATTCAAAGTTTTGATGCCTTCAGTGAGAATCTACATTGTAACTAGTCATAAAAATAAAGGAAACGCATTGAGCGTGTCCAAACCTTTGGCCTGTACTGTACATGCATTTAGACGTATTCCCTGCTTACTGTCTGGGGTGGCTCTGCACAGCCTCAACTTTAGGGACGCCGGTCGTGATTCATTTGCGACCGGTGATTCGTGTCAGGTCGCTCTATAGGAGTTATTAATACAAAATGAAGACCAGAAAAGTAGTATTATAGGAGGTCTTTAAAAAGAATAGATAATAATTCTCTTCCCGTCTCTGTCCACAACCCAGAGGAGTTCCTTGTATCACTCTGTTTGTATCACTGACTCAGTAAAAAAATAAAATCATCAAAATAAAAGTTTAAAAAAAAAGTATAAAAAAATTTAATAAAATAAAACATTCAGAAGCAAACATCCTTTGTACTTCCAGGTGAGAGAATTTACAACAAATAAAGTAGAAAGGCAAAAATAAATAATAATAATAATGATGATAATAATAATAATAATAATAATAATGATGATGATGATGATGATGATGATAATAATACTAATACTAATACTAATACTAATAATAATAATAATAATAATAATAATAATAATAATAATAATAATAATAATGATGATGATGATGATGATGATGATGATGATGATGATGATGATGATAATAATGATGATGATGATAATAATAATAATAATAATAATAATAATAATATTATTAATCTCTCCCCTCTCCTCCCCAGCCCAGAGGAGGCTCGTGACATCTCTTCTCAGATGATTGGCAGGAAGCTTTACACCAAACAGACGGGAGAGGCAGGAAGGATCTGCAACCAGGTGTTCATCTGTGAACGCAGGTATCCACGCAGGGAATACTACTTCGCTATCACCATGGAGAGGTCCTTCCAGGTACGTGCAGACAGACAGACAGGGAGGGAGAGAGAGAGACGGGGAGGGAGGGAGGGAGGGAGGGAGGGAGGGAGACAGACAGAGAGGCAGGGAGACAGACAGAGAGGCAGGGAGACAGACAGACAGACAGACAGACAGACAGACAGACAGACAGGCAGACTGAAGTAAGAGGAGAAGATTTGGAACACAGCTGAAGTTTCAAACTATTACTTCCCCTCTGTCACCACTAGATGGCAGCACAGTGTTCCTACAGCCTCTGGTGAAGAGATACATGTTATAAACATAATAAATACAGTATATTATTGTTTACCCCCCAGGGCCCGGTTCTGATTGGCAGCTCTCAGGGAGGAGTGAACATTGAAGACGTGGCAGCAGAAAACCCCGACGCCATCGTGAAGGAACCGATAGACATCGTGGAGGGAATCAAGATGGAACAGGCTGTCAAGGTCTGTGTGTGTTGTCTGTCTGTCTGTCTGTCTGTCTGTCTGTCTGTCTGTCTGTCTGTCTGTCTGTCTGTCTGTCTGTCTGTCTGTCTGTCTGTCTGTCTGTCTGTCTGTCTGTCTGTCTGTCTGTCTGTCTGTGATAGACATCGTGGAGGGAATCAAGATGGAGCAGGCTGTCAAGGTGTGTGTGTATTACTGTGTGTGTGTGTGTGTGTGTGTGTGTGTTACTGTGTGTGTGTGTGTGTGGGGTGTGTGTTACTGTGTGTGTGTATTACTCTGTGTGTGTGTGTGTTACTGTGTAACTCTGTGTGTGTCTGTCTGTGTGAGAGATAGATATACAGGGGTTGACACTAAGGTTTCAAATGCATTTGCCCATAGGGCAAGTACAGGTAATGTTTTACTTGCCCGAATGTCGTGTTCACTTGCCCAAAAAAAACTAAAAAACTGTAAAACAGTGATTTATGCTTATTAAATTATACATGTTAGCGAACCGTATCTCTTAAATGCAAACACAGCTTACTAGTCTCATCCTGAACACAAACAACCAACAACAATTCATATAAGCCTAGATATCATGACATCACACTACACCAAGAGCTTGGTCCTGCTGCAGCATCGTGAAAGGGCCTCTTTTTGCCATGCACCTGGCCCAGGGGCTCAGAAAACTCAGTCTAGCTCAGAGTCAAGCTGAATGTTAGCTTCCACACAAAT
Source organism: Ammodytes dubius (assembly GCA_026122265.1). Taxonomy (NCBI): domain Eukaryota; kingdom Metazoa; phylum Chordata; class Actinopteri; order Uranoscopiformes; family Ammodytidae; genus Ammodytes; species Ammodytes dubius. The sequence goes on from CM047516.1 coordinate 30,802,282, forward strand.
GTGTTCAGAATTTTTTTTAACTTATTATTATAGTGAAAAAAAATTGTTTTGCGGACTCTAAAACACATGAATACATAGCGTAGACTACTGACCCCTCTAATATCCACTTGCCCGTCCGGGCAACCAAAAAGCAATTTCAACTTGCCCAAACATTATTTTCAGTTGCCCTGGGGAAGCGGGCAACCGTTAGTGTCAACCACTGGATATAGTGGAGGAAATCAAGATGGAACAGGGTGTTGAAGTGTGTGTAGTTGGATCTGGGGTTGCTTCAGTTGGTCAGGTCTAGGTTTCAAGCAACAAATAAAACTCATCAAAATGTGTTAGGGTGAATACAGCTCCGGGAAAAAATAAGAGACCACTCCAAAGGTTCAGTGTCTCTCCTTTTACTCTTTATAGTTTGAGTAGAATGAACATGTTGGTTTTATTCGATAAACTACTGACAACATTTCTACCAAATTCACAGTAAGAATCTTGTCATTAAAGAGCATTTCCATGAAGTAATGTAGAGATGAAGATTGAAGAACAATCCAGACTGGTCTCTGAATGTTTTGCGGGGCTGTATGTGCCTTTTTCAAAGCTAGATAAGATAGGTGAGTGTGTGACCTATTTTTATGGCCGGGCAGGGCAGTGTGTGTGTGTTTAGTACGGACACGCCCACGCAGTCCTGTCAAAAGGTCGAGAGTTTAAAGCCTAGACAGGA
>CM047516.1:30817981-30822981 GCA_026122265.1 Ammodytes dubius
TAAATCCTTTTTATGAATAATTTATTTTATGTTTCAGAGCTCACTCACCCTCTCTTCCGTTTAGGACCAATATAGCTCAAGCTAACACACATCCGCTCTGTAAACTGGTATGTTAAAGGAATACTTCACCCAAACGGAACCGGCGTTCTATCATTATAAAATCACTATTATAATATAATGAATGAGGTTTTTCTTCCCTCAGTCTTCCCTTGGCCCAGCTGTCCTGTGAATCCTAACCCTACATGTTTACTATGTGTGATGTCACACATAGGAACATTTAGGGTTACACAGTGAGACCATAAAACACTCTTTCTGCCTTTTCTCAGGCGAGGATGAACCGATTTCTAAAATGTTTGTACATTTATACTACATACAGTAGGATCTCAGAGTTCAATACACCTTCATATTCCCACCGGTGAAGTAGGTATCTAACAAAGGGCCTAACGTAGCTATAGCAACATGCCCGTTTACAGAGCCTAGGCTGTGAATTAACACTGCATTTTTTTTCAGCCCACACACACAGTACAGACAGGTAGTGGATCATGAGGAGATATTCACTGATTTTTGACAAAGTGATTTTGACAACAAGCGTTCTCCAGAATCACTGACTGCACCTTTAACTCTGTGTGTGTGTGGACGTTAACATGCAGTAAGGGGGCGCCCTTAGCTCAGTTGGTAGGGCGTCCCCCCCATGGGCCCTTAGCTCAGTTGGTAGGGCGTCCCTCCCATGGGCCTCGGCCAGCAGCGGACCCGGGTTAGATTCCAGCCCGCGGTCGTTCTCTGCATGTCACTCCCCTCTCTGCCCCATTTCAACTCTGTCTCTATAAAAGTTAAGTACAAACAGCAGCTCGATATTAAACCTTCTGTTGTCAGAAACAACTTTCAGCGTTTGTTTTCAATCTGTTGATATTTAAATGACACCAACAATATTAATGAAACGTCCAGAGATGCTTTGCAGTGATGTTTAATGACAAAGGAATCAGACAAATAACATGACATGAAATTTGTCTTCATTCAGTTTCATATGGAAGTAAATGAGTGTCATCGGATTTTGAAAATAAAAAGCCATTGAATTTTAAGCACTGAATATTTATGCATTGAAATAACGTATCTGAATTTTTTGCAGCATTGAAATAATGTATCTGAATTTTTTGCCTCTGAATTTAACTCATTACATTTTAAACAACTAATTTTCACCTTTATTTTACAATGTTCTCAAATTCTAAATCAAATATTCAACGTTAAAAAATTCAACGTGCCAAATTCAACTGCAAAATCCCATGTATGAAATTCAGAGTAAAACTTTGGGGACCCAAGGAAGAGCAATCGATCATAGATGCTCGATCGCGTTCAAACAAAGAGAGCCAGTGGGAATATTAGCTCGTTGCCTTGGATACCCCTGACTGATGCAGGAAGGCAAATCAGGTTTTAGCCAAACGGCAACACAAGTAACGATGGTGCTTGGGTGAGTACAAACATGTTTCTATATAGGGAAGAATATAATGGCTAGCACATCTAGCGATCTAGCATCTATGATCGATTGCTCTTCCTTGGGTCCCCAAAGTTTTACTCTGAATTTCATACATGGGATTTTGCAGTTGAATTTGGCACGTTGAATTTTTTAACGTTGAATATTTGATTTAGAATTTGAGAACATTATAAAATAAAGGTGAAAATTAGTTGTTTAAAATGTAATGAGTTAAATTCAGAGGCAAAAAATTCAGATACGTTATTTCAATGCATAAATATTCAGTGCTTAAAATTCAATGGCTTTTTATTTTCATAATCCGATGACACTCATTTACTTCCATAGTTTCAGATTTGAACATTTATAATTTATATGAAGAACAATGAGAAGTTAACTTGACTTTGCTGCAGTGATTCAGATTAAGATTATGATCATTTTTAAAATGTGCTCTACACACCACAGGAGCGCCCCAAGATTAAGATCTTTTAAGTGCATAATTCAAAGTGAATTATCAAAGAAAATAAAAACCTGCATTAACATCATGTAGATGAAGGCAAGGCAAGGCAAGGCAAGTTTATTTATATAGCACAATTCAGACACAAGGCCACTCAAAGTGCTTTACAGGGGCAAGATTAGAATACATAAAACACATTATAAAACATTTAAAAGCTAATAAAAGAAGCAAAAAAAAAAAAAATTAAAACTCGATTTAAAAACATTTAAAAGCAAATAAAAGAAGCAAATAAAATGAAAATTGCAGGTTAAAATGGAAAAAAAAAAAAAAAAAAAAAAACATGAAGATGTTTGTGTGTTACATGGTGAAAAGCAGATGCCCACTGAAGGTGGTGTGGTGGTTGTAATTGTCATACACTCTTGAGCCGGCCGACTGATGCACAGACACAACATCTCCAGCCTCCAGGAGCAGAGAGGCGCCGTTAGAAGCAGACTGTGCACCGGACGGCTGGTGCTCAAATGCTTTGAAGATGTTCTCTGAGTTCTTCACCAACACAGCAGCGGTAGGAATACTTCCGTCTCCATAAATGTGCCACTCGAAGTGATAGGCTCCTTTCAGCGGTGCAGTGAAACGACCTGTGGAACATTTTTTTCTGTCATTTTAAATGGAGAATCCACTGTTTGCCACATCAGCAAAAAGTACTAATGTCTAGTTCAGGTACCTGTGACTGGGCTGTAGGCGTTTCCAATGTTGGTGACGACGTGTTCGAAGACCAGAGGAGCTTGATGGTCAACCGGTCCAATGTATTGTCTGTCAGTAATCGCCAGAGAGGCAGAGAAAGCCACCTGTTTACCTGAGAGAGAGAAAGAGAGAGAGACAGTTGTTACAACCCTACTGAACAGCTGTGTGGCTTTAAAGGTCAGGTCTAGGTTTAGCAACCTGATGTGCCAAAAAAGCTTATTGTGCGTAAATAAAACTGACTAAATATTTGAGTGTGTGACTCTTATTCGGGCCAGTGTATGTAGTTCATCTTCTATTAATCACTTTAAGAAGATTTTTTAATTAGGAAAATATTTTCAGGAACGTTTCTAAAAGCCCCAGAACAACCTGCATTTATTAGAATCATATACGCCCTGTAGAGGCGGAGAGAATACCTTCCTTCAGCTTCTCAATCTCAGTCTGCTGTTCACCCAGTTTGGCTGCTTGTTCCTCCAGTTTGGCTGCTTGTTCTGAAAACAGGAATAAAAATAGTTAGATTTCACTGCAACATACTGTAAATGTATATGGAAAGTTGGGATAGAGATTTGAACAGTTGACAGTCCCAACAGCCAATAAGAACAGAGAATCAGATTAATTTTTTTCTTTTTAGAATTAGAGCCTCGCTCTGATTAGTCAAATTGTACCGCTCATGTTAATTTTGACCGATCAGAAATCACATACCCCAGCTTTAAATCAAAAATGTAAATGTGCTTTTTTTCTGTCCAGGTATCTGCGAACATGAGGCCAGTTATTCATTAGTGATTCTTACCTTGAGTCAGAGATTGTAGGGCCGTCACGTCTGCGCTCAGTTTAGCCACCACATCAACCAGTGGATCTGCAGAGACACAGCAAGCCAGCAGCAACACAAACACAGCAGGGGTCTTCATCTCTGTGTCTGTGTGTGTGTCTGTGTGTGTCTGTCTGTGTGTCTCTGTGTCTGTGTGTGTGAGTGTGTCTGTGTGTCTGTCTGTGTGTGTGTTTCTGAGTTTCTCTGGCTCACATCAAACAGCATCAAGTCTTATACAGTCTTCAAACCAGATTAAACTCCACCCACCCCGTAGTGTCCTCTTCTGACTGGCTACATTCTTATTTTTCTATCTGTTCATTGGTCTGTGTGTGTGTGTGGTGTGTGTGTGTGTGTGTGTGTGTGTGTGTGTGTGTGTGTGTGTGTGTGTGTGTGTGTGTGTGTGTGTGTGTGTGTGTGTGTGTGTGTGTGTGTGTGTGTGTGTGTGTGTGTGTGTGTGTGTGTGTGTGTGTGTGTGTGTGTGTGTGTGTGTGTGTGTGTGTGTGTGTGTGTGTGTTGTGTGTGTGTGTGTGTGTGTGTGTGTGTGTGTGTGTGTGTGTGTGTGTGTTGTGTGGTGTGTGTGCGTGTGCGTGCTTGTGCGTGTGTGTGTGTGTGCGTGCATATCAAACAAGTCAAATGTGTTAGTCAGACCGTTGGTTTGGCCTCATTTTTACCTCCAGTCCAAAAGTTCATCAACTAGCAACGAGAATCAAACAAACTTATTTATTCACTGTCCTTGGTTATGTTTGGTTATGAAGGATTTCTATTTGATGTTTACTCGACTGCTGCAACATCATCCGGGAACTGACCGATTGACATTATTGCAAAATGAGGATCACTTGAGGATAAATAAAGTCAAAATTAAAATACTCGTACAATGTACATTTGGCGAATTAAGCGATTTTTTTTTTTTAATTTAATTTCACATGATGTGTTCACTGACACAAGAATAGCACACACACACACACACACACACACACACACACACACACACACACACACACACACACACACTCACACACACACACTCATCGCTGCTGCATGAAACTACCAAAATAAGAGTCTGCTCAAAGCTTAAAGTAAAAGTAAAAGTCAGTGGCCATCAGAACTCTGTGTGTGTTAAAGGTGCAGTCAGTGATTCTGGAGAACGCTTGTTGTCAAAATCACTTTATGTCAAAATCAGTGAATATCTCCTCATGATCCACTACCTGTCTGTACTGTGTGTGTGCTGTTTGCTGTTGCTACCGTGGGCCCTTTGTTTACATACCAGTTTACAGAGCCTAGGCTGTGTATTAACATTGGATTTTGATTCCAGCGCACACACAGTGTTGTGTGTGTGTGTGTGTGTGTGTGTGGGGCCTCATTCTTACCGCTGGTCCAAAAGTTCACCCTAGCAACAGGAAACAAAACAAACCTTTTTATTTACTGTCCTGGTTCATGTTTGATCATGAGACATTTATTTACTGTTAAATACATGTTTACCCAACTGCTGCTCTCTCTCTGTCTCTCTCTCTCTCCCTCTGTCCCCCTGTCTC
>CM047516.1:30827981-30830481 GCA_026122265.1 Ammodytes dubius
TTCTCTGGAAACCGACTCTAAAATCCTTTCTGGGGGAAATCTAACACTATGGAGATTACTGCTGGATCTAAAGCAGCTCGGGGAATACTGGGTCTCCTCTGCTGCGTTTGGGTTTCTGTGGTTCTGGAGAGCGACTGACATTTTCCATCATCACCCAAGGAATATTTTAAAACATCTTTCTGAAGGAGCTGACAGTGTTTTATTGCGTGTTTTGTTTGTGAGGACTCAAGACAAGCCAACGCAAGACAAGGCAAGTTTATTTCTATAGCACAATTCAGACACAAGGACATTTAATTCATTTCATTTTCCTTTATTTATTCTCGAAAGATCAATTGAGGGTTACCCTCTTTTACAATGACGTCGAGTCAATTACAGATACACAATATACAATTAGACACACACACACACAACAAGCTTACAAAGAGACAACAACAATTAAAACATTCAGATCAATTGAATGAAGCAGAACAATAGCCTAATTAAAACAATAGCCTAATTAAAACAGTTACAAGTGGAGTGGGGCTGATTCAAAATAATAACTTTAAATTGGTTAACAGTTATGAGTGTATTTATTTTAATTTGATGTTCAAAGTCAAAGTGCTTTACAGGGGACAAGATTAAAATACACAATACACATTTAGAAAAGCGAATGAATAAATATAGAGCATTTTCACACACACACAGGACACAGATGATTGTTTTAAATCCTTGAGGAGTTTTGAATTTTCTATTTTCCTCTCGGTAAACTGTTTATAAGTGTGTGTGTTTTTAAAAGTCTAAATTCGAGATGAGTAAGTTAGTGTCTGTGTTAGTGACGCGAATGCAAAACATCGTCACATGTGATTATGAATCTCATCCATCTCCACCTGACGCACTCACACAGGTGCACGACTGACACATACACACACACACACACACACAACACACACACACACACGCACACACACACACACACACACACACACACACACACACTGACACGGACAGAGACACACACACACACACACACACACACACACACAGGTGCAGGACTGAAATGAGAGGAGGCAGCTAGGGAGCCTGAGGGGAATCCACACACACACACACACACACACACACACACACACACACACACACACACACACACACACACACACACGCTTGTACGGCTGTATTTGTGAGTACATTTATTGAATTAATGCATTACCTAACCGTTTACCCTAACCCTCGAAAGTAATTGCCTAACCCTAACCCTTACACTCACTCTTTGGGGGATTCCATACACACACACACACGCACACGCACACACACACACACATACAGGCCACACACACGCACACACACGCTTGTACGGCTACAGTTGTGAGGACATTCATTGATATAATGCATTCCCTAGCCCCTTACCCTAACCATCCAAACTAAATGCCTAACCCCAACCCTTACACTAACCCTAACATAAACCTAATTCATACCTGAACCTTAAAACCTAGTGTTAACCCTCAAACAGCCCTTTAAAGGCCTGTCCTTAAAACCTAGTGTTAACCCTCAAACAGCCCTTTAAAGGCTTGTCCTTAAAACCTAGTGTTAACCCTCAAACAGCCCTTTAAAGGCCTGTCAAATGTCCTCACTCTTAAGGTCTAAAAACTCAAATTGGTTCTCACAAAAATAGTTGTACAAGTACACACACACACACACACACACACACACACACACGCACACGCACACGCACACACACACACACCACAAGATTAGTGACGTCTGCGTCATCAAAGACTTAAAAGATCAAAATAATCTTAATGGACGAAATGAAATTCTACATTTATGAGAATAAAAATTACTTCTTCCTGCTTTGACCTGAATAAAACACATTAGATTACATGTTATTTCAGCAGACACTTTTATAAACAAACACTTACATTTTTAAGGTAGGCAGTTAGTATTAAGGACACTCACTTACCTACTGAACTATCTAGACTTTTCCACCTTAACAAAATAAGGCGACAGTCAAATCATCAAGTCTAGAGTAGATCGTATATTTTACCCAACTTTTATTTTGAAATTGGCTTGGATTAAAACACACTTAGAAAAACATGGTACATACATGAACCTCTGGGAACATATGTGTATTTTAAATCTAAATAATAATAATAATAATTTTTTTGAAGTTGCAGTTCCCTATTTTTTTTTTATCATGATTCCAACATTGAAGAAAACCTGCAAACGAAATCAAATGGATTCTACAATTTTTTGGAATATTTTTTATTTTTGAAAAACTAACCGTGGACATCATGTGAGATTTTAAAATCACTTTAACTTTCTCCAGCTGTTGTTGATGTGGACACATTTCCAATTTAATTTTTTTCTTGGGACCGACCAGATATTTTGGATTTTTGTTTGTGGAAAACAGAAGAGAGGAGAAGAGAAGAGAAGAGAAGAGAGAGAGAGAGAGAAAGAGAGAGAGAGAGACACACACACAGAGAGAGAGACAGAGAGAGAGAAGAGAAGAGAGAGAGAAAGAGAG
>CM047516.1:30847981-30850481 GCA_026122265.1 Ammodytes dubius
GTGTGGTGTTGTGGTGTGTGTGTTGTGTGTTGTGTGGTGTTGTGTGTGTGTGTGTTTGTGTGTGTGGTGTGTGTGTGTTGTGTGTGTGTGTGGTGTGTGTGTTTGTGTGTGTGTGTGTGTGTGTGTGTGTGTGTGTGTGTGTGTGTGTGTGTGTGTGTGTGTGTGTGTGTGTGTGTGTGTGTGTGTGTGTGTGTGTGTGTGTGTGTGTGTGTGTGTGTGTGTTGTGTTGTGTGTGTGTGGTGTGTGTGGTTTGTGTGGTGTGTGTGGGTGTGTTTGTGTTGTGTGAGGTGGTGTTTATTGTATTTGCCCTGAGCAATGCATGTGACCAATCAGGTGTCTCTACATTTATTTGCTGAATTGCGTCGAATTTACGCACAATATACATAGTTAAAATTACCCCTTGTGCTGTTTACTATCTATCAGCACCATCAGCTACAAATCACCACTTGTGTTCTTGTTTGGAATAGTCACAGACACACACACACACAGACAGAGACACACAGACACACAGACTGAGACACAGAGAGACACAGACACACAGAGACACAGACACAGAAGACACAGACACAGACACACACACACACACACACACAACACACACACACACAGACACAGAGACACAGACACACATAGAGACACAGAGAGAGAACACACACACACACACACACACACACACACACACACACACACACACACACACACACACACACACACACACACACACACACACACACACTCTAGAAAAATATTTGCTTGTATCTCCCGGAGAGCAGAGGCGGAGAGGCAAATCAGTCGAAGAAAATCAGACTGTATTGAGAGTCAAGAGGCACTTCAGATCAAAACATTGTTTTTCAAGCGCTTTCTAAAAGTACATTTGTGAGATTTCTGTCTGTTTATCTTCCATAACATGTCTTCTTTCATACTCTATCTCTCTCTCCCTCTCTCTCTCCCTCGCTTCCATAACATGTCTTCTTTCATACTCTATCTATCTCTCTCTCCCTCTCTCTCCCTCTCTCTCTCCCTCTCTTCCATAACATGTCTTCTTTCATACTCTATCTCTCTCTCCCTCTCTCTCCCTCTCTTCCATAATATGTCTTCTTTCATACTCTATCTCTCTCTCCCTCTCTCTCCCTCTCTTCTATAACATGTCTTCTTTCATACTAGTATAAATCAAAGGTCCAACATGTACATTCAGGTGTTTATTTGACTAAACCTTGTCTGTTTGCGTCTGTATATTTCTCCTATACAACCATCTTTAACGGACATTATCTCAACATTAGTTTTTTTTCTTCTCAATACTCTAAACCAAAAATCTCAACTTCTAAAGCACTTACATCAGCTAAACTTTCCATAATCATTCTCAGCACTATTCTGAAGGTTATTACAGAAGGATTTGTTCATATGTTGTTCACTGTCTGATTTATGAGACATTTTCTTCTTAAAGACATGATGAAAAAGCATTTAAAGATCTGTACAAAGTATTTTTTGATTTATAAAATGATAAAAGGGCTGCATCCAAAGTCTGTTCTGTAATAACTTTGGTAAAGAATCTGTTAACCCTGGGACGCCCTTAGCTCAGTTAGTAGGGCGTCCCCCCCCCCCCCCCCCCCATGGGCCTCGGCCAGCAGCAGACCCGGGTTTGATTCCAGCCCGCGGTCGTTCTCTGCATGTCACTCCCCTCTCTGCCCCATTTCAACTCTGTCTCTAAACTATCAATAAAGCATAAAAATGACAAAAAAAATATCTTTAAAAAAAGAATCTGCCAACCCTTTTCACCTGCAGTGTCATGACTTAAAAACCAAAAATAAAAACACTGAAAAAATATTCACAAATGTTTAAAAACAAACTGCTGGACAGAGGATATGAAAAGCAATGAGCGAAGTGTGCGTGTGTGTGTGTGTGCGTGTGCGTGTGTGTAAGAGGCTAGGTTACCATGGGGACAGTGAACGATATGGATGAGTCATTTCCTCACAAATGAAAAGGTTTCAATCAGCTCGTACCTGTCACACACACACACACACACACACACACACACACACACACACACACACACACACACACACACACACACACACACACACACACACACGCTGCTTTCTCAGGAGGAGAATATGGTCGAATTATTGAAAATAAAACTGTTTTTAGAGTAAATCCTTGAAACTGAATTGGAAACTAATTGGAATACTTTTACTGCATTGTCAGATTTTTCATTTTTATTGAAAGAAATATTTGATCATAGAATGAGATTATTTGTTAACGTGTCCTCTGCTCAAAGCCACACCGTTTGTACTCCGATATATATACGAAAGAAAACCAGTGTTTTATTATAAAGAATAAAATAAATGCCCTGTTTACCCCAGCCTAGGCTCTGTAAAGGGGCATGTTGCTCGCTGCCTCTGAACAGCCATATGTAACAGTCTCTAACCCTGCGTTCCAATCCCCATACTTCCATACTATTTAGTAGCCTGGCTCCGCCCGCCCGCCTACCTGCTTCCGGACA
>CM047516.1:30862981-30870481 GCA_026122265.1 Ammodytes dubius
GCCAACCCCCGCAAACATACTTCCATGTCAGTTGGTCGAGCATTTGAAAAATCCTGATTCGAATGTCGCATGACAAGCCGTTTTCACACGCATCTCCACTCCAACATACATTGGACTTCTCGTTAGAAAATTTCAAATTCGAATTTTGGCTAGGAGTTTTGTTTTCACACGTCACGCGATTCTTAAAGACTATAAAAACAATTCTATACAATCTCTCTGGTGCCGCGCAAGTGATACAGACTGTCTCTTTGCGCCTGAGCCTACACTCAAAGCCCCGTCTGAGCGAAGCAGCGCGCACCCCGGTGAAACACTGTGATGGTGACGTTCACAGTGAGCCCTCGCCGAGCCGCCGTGCAGAAAAACTATGTGGTTTAAGACTAAATGATCACCGGGGATTCCTGCACGTTGACGTTATAGAGGGGACAGGCTTTCGCGATCCGATTGTGTCCCGAGACCTGATACACAGAGACATGTCTCTATAACTGACTGCGCAACGTCGATCGCTGCGCCGATTCATGCCTCTGATACGTCGACTCACAACATAATGAGTCGAGGCTTTGAATTCAGTGCTGGGAATGTGGGGCCATTTCACGTGCGGTGCCTCTTTTTCCTCTCGTCACTTCGTTCTCTATCCAAGCGCACACACCTCTGTCCGGCCGCATCTGAGTGCGCAGCTCGTGCTCCACCCGAAAAAATAAAAAACAAGTTGGACACAAGCCCTGAAGCTGAATGATCGCTCTGGTAACGGTCAGTCCATAACTGGACGCTGAATATTAGACCCCGAATATAAAACGACCCGACATTTTTTTAATCAATGTAGCGAGTTATTATTTAAGTGCAGGCAGAGCTTCTTTTTTGTCAGCACTCCCTTCTGAGAATATGTTTCCGCGGCTATGCCTGTAGCGTACTTCAACAGCGGGTCTCCACACTGTTGAACCGTATATCGCATCAGCTCACGTGATGAGAAACATAATCAGACTCCGTTTTCTCTCTCTCTCTCTATTCCCACTCCTATCCACAGAAAAATCTGATTTTAAAAATGCATATGCCTAAAATAAGATAGGGGATTTTTTGCAAGTTAAATGGGAAATAAACTAATAAGAGATAGTCTAACAATAGCCTAAATATGAGACAGAGATATTTTTATATATTTTCATTGTGACACAGACACTTGTTTCAATTAAATAGGTTGCGGTTGTGGTGGGGAAAAAATAGCATACAACTAATTGCAAAGCTAGCCTATATACAGGCCCGGTTCCAGAACAGAATGCCTTAGGGTGCATCTGAGAGTACAGGGGGTGCACCAGTACTACACTAAAACCAGCTACCCAGCTTCAGTTCAGACTTTGCTTTTTACACAGGCCTATCTACCAGTAGATAGACAAGCACTTCTGGGCAGTGGCGGAGCCAGAAGATTTTCATTGGGGTGGCCAGGATGGGGCCAGTGATAATTTTTGGGTGGCAAGCACAAGGGCTTAGGTTTCGCTTCAACATAAGTGGGGGTCTGGGGGTACTCCCCCAGAAAAAAATGTGCTTCGAACACACCATTTTGTGCATTCGGGTGAATTTCTATATACTTATTTATGCCTTCTGTATTTAATTAATTATGGCGGACATGTCTACATTTCTGTTAAAGGAAAAGACAACAGGCTCCCAGTGACGTTAATATAATGTTATAAAAAGCAGTAAGGCTCTCAGGCATTCTGTATTGCTTTCAAATATTTACTATACTGTATTGTTCAAAACAATTTTTTTTTAGGACTCACTACTTCATGACACAGCAGCAGTGTGAACTATTATGACACTTTAAATTTTAAAATCATAGGGGAATATGTATTAACAATTAGGAGATAAATCAATGTTTCAACATCCTGAACTGTTATTTTTACCTCTTTTGGGGAGAATAGGGTTTCTTACTTTTTGAGAAAAAATGTAGGCTCTCTTCTGATTATTGGGGGGGACACGTCCCCTGTGCCCCCTCCCCCCGCCCCCTCCACACCAAATCTACGCCTATGGCTGTAGACTGAAACTAACGGAGGGCAGCGGCTCACTCTATTTTCTCTCGTCGCGCTGTCAGTTTGCCGACATGGCTCTGTGTTTTCATGCTCATGAAATGCAATCCGATCGCGGAAGCCTCACCTGAACAACGTTAGCGGACATGATACCCCGGTGGCCGGTTATCATTTTAGCCGTTAAACCACAGAGCTTTTCTCACCGGCAAGGTGATGACACCGTTACCCACAGTCACAGTTTCACCCCATGTTTCACCGGGTGAATCACTGCTTTGCTCGCGCAAGGCTTTTGTGTTTCGGTTTAACATCAGTCTTGGGCGAGCGAGTGTTTTGACTTTATGCTGAATAACCATTGCACTGCAATCGCTGAAAGCGAAATAGTTCAGGCGGGGGCGGGGCAGAGCGGAGCGCACTAGTAGAGATGGGTTCGCTTAGCCACAGTTGCCAGTCGAATAATGATAATGTTCTGATCGGTTTAGTGAACGAAATAAATGCAGAAAACAGCGGTATTTAATGGAAATGGTCAAAGGTTAATTACAATTTGTTTTGTGGGCAAGCGTTTTATTATTTTTATCATATTTATAAAAAACAATTCACTCCCTCCTTTTTTCATTTGAGGGTGCAAACAATTTTTTTGAGGGTGCAATGCATGCTCATGCACCCCCGTAGAACCGGGCCTGCCTATATAGGCTAATAATAATAAGTTACTTTCTAGCAGGATGCAAGTGATTCTGAGCTGCGCTCTCAGCTGTGCCAAAGCATTCACCGTTGCTAGGGAAACCAGCTACCGTCGCAGCCCGTGCAGCAGTGTGAACTGCCAGTCAGGCTCATTGAGCATTTGCAACATTTTCAAGTTTGCGTTTCATTGTGTGGTGAATCTTTGGTCTGAACTGGGCTAAACCTGCTCAGCACCGTGAGTGAGAGAACGTTCCCTTACAGAACGTTATTGACCACGCCCACACCACCCTGCTAAATGTTCTAGACAGCAAAAAAGGAGTTTTTTAGACGAAATTTTATAATATTTATGAAAATAATTTTTTTATTGGATAACTGTAAACAGCTTGTAGAGAAACACAATATTAATGTCATATATTTAGGTCTCTGGGTTGCCAGGGCCTTTAAGAACTGATACTCCAAACTCAAAGTGACTCATAGGCTTCAACAATACATGCTTTTTATTATTACGCACACACACACACACACACACACACACACACACACACACGCGCACACACACACACACACACACACACACACACACACACACACACACGCGCACGCACACACACACACACACACACTGCAATCATCTTAAAACGCTGTGATTTCTAACAATCACCTTTAGCATTCTGTGTGTGTGTCTCTCTGTGTGTGTGTGTCTCTCTCTCTGTGTGTGCGTGTGTGTTACTGTGTGTGGTGTGTGTGTGTGTGTGTGTGTCGGTCAGAGAGTGGAGTGTGTGTGTGTGTGTGTGTGTGTTGTAGGTGAAAAAGTTCCTGCAGAAGTAGAGTTTTCTTGTAGAGTACACACACAGTCATAACAGGTCGATGGGATTCTGAGGATTTCAAAAGAACAAATATTTAGGCCAGAGGAAAATAGCTTTCAAGTTGTAATAATTCGACTGACACATTTCTGTTTGCCGAGACATAGACAGACAGACAGACGCATGCACGCACTCACTCACTCACTCACTCACCACTCACTCACTCACTCCCTCACTCACTCACTCACTCACTCACTCACTCACTATCACTCACTCACTCACTCACTCACCATCACTCACTCACTCACTCACTCACTCACTCACTCACTCACTCACTCACTCACTCACTCACTCACTCACTCACTCACTCACTCACTCACTCACTCACTCACTCACTCACTCACTCACACTCACCCCCCCCCCCACACCTTCACAGCCTAAACCCCCTAACCCGTTCTACATTATTTTTAATCCTCTTCTTCTTCTCTGTCTTTTTTATCCGTAGGAATCTTGATGCCTATCCCCTCACACACACACACACACACACACACACACACACACACACACACACACACACACACTCACTCACTCACTCACTCACTCACACACTCACTCACACACTCACACACTCACAATCCCTAAAATACTTTCTACATTATATTTTTAACCCTCTTCTTCTTCTCTGTCTTTTTTCCACCGTAGGAATCTCCATGCCTATCCCCGTGCTTGGCCTCCGAGATCACTCCAAGGTCTTCAAAGATGGCAGCTGCTTCCTCACGGACAACAACTTCGTTCTGGTCGGCTCCTTCGTGGCGTTTTTCGTCCCTTTAACCATCATGCTCGTGACCTACTTCCTGACTATCAGCGCCCTTCAGAACGAGGCTACGCTCTGCTTAGACCAGCTGGTGCCCCGCCCCAAATGGAGCACCTCGTTCACGCTCAGCTTCTTATCGTCGCAATCGTCGATTTCGTCGGAGAAACCGCTTTTCCGGCGTTCGAATAGCCGCGAAAATGGCGGCAGGAATAGTAGCATTAGCGGAGGAGGAGGAGGAGAAAGAGGAGGAGGGGAAAGAGGAGGATTGGGGAATTCGTTCTTCGGTCGGCGCACGATGCAGTCCATCAGCAACGAGCACAAAGCGTCCAAAGTGCTGGGCGTGGTGTTCTGTCTCTTCGTGGTGATGTGGTGTCCCTTCTTCATCACCAACGTGCTGCTGGTGGCGTGCGACCCGGACGTGTGCGACGCCGGGCTGATGGGCGGACTGCTGAATGTCTTCGTGTGGGTCGGGTATCTCTCCTCCGCGGTCAACCCTCTCGTCTACACACTGTTTAATAAAACCTACAGGGCGGCGTTCTTGAGATACGTGCGCTGCCAGTATTACCCGGTGAAGAAGCCGCTTTATCTGATCCTGGTGAACACGATCCCGCCCATGGCTTACGGGTCGACGAGGTTACCATTGGGAGGAATCGGCAAAATGCAGAACGGAGGAGACGCGCCTCCCGGTGGCCGAAAGAGGAACTTCTCTCTGCCGGGGATGTGCCGGCCGCACAAAGCCCACAGAGGCAGAAAGGAGAGTTGTGTGTGAAAACAAAACTATGTGTGTGTATATAAAGTGAGTATATGGACATTTTCACTTAGGTGTGTACTCACTTTTGTTGCCAGCAGTTTAGATTATTAAAGAAAGGCACAAACACTCTTAAAGACCTACTTCACCGGTGGGAATATGAAGGTGTATTGAACTCTGAGATCCTTTGTAGTATAAATGTGCAAATTGTGTTAGAAATCGGTTCATCCTAGCCTGAGAAAAGGCAGAGAGAGCGTTTTATGGTCTCACTGTCTCACCCAAGGTAAGGATTAACAGGACAGCTGGGCCAAGGGAAGACTGAGGGAAGAAAAACCTCATTCATTATATTATAATAGCGATGTAACGATGTTATAATGATAGAACGCTGGTTCCATATGGGTGAAGTATTCTTTTAATGGCTGTGTGTCGAGTTATTTTGAGGGGACAGTGAATGTACACTGTTATACAAGCTGTACACTGACTACTTTACATTGTATCAAAGTGTCATTTATTCAGTGTTGTCCCATGAAAAGATATAATGAAATATTTGCAGGAATGTGAGAGGGGTGTCTTCACTTTAGAGGGGTACTGTATAACACTGATTCAATATACATTCTGTGAAATCTACAAGTTAGAAAAGTGTTTTGGTATTAACGCATTTAAAGAAAGAATCTGCTGCATTTTGTATTAAACGGCCTGAACGAAATGTGTTACAAATCAATTTAGTGGGCGGCAGTGGCGAAGTGGGTAGGGAGATCGCCTCTGGAGTGCAGGGTCAGAGGTTCGATTCCCCGTCTCCCCGCCACATGTCGAAGTGTCCCTGGACAAAAAGACACTGAAGCCCAAATTGCTCCCGATGGTTCAGAGAGCGCCTTGCATGGCAGCTACTGCCTTCGGTGTATGAGTGTGTATGAATGAGTGAATGTGGTAAGATATGTAAAGCGCTTTGGGGCTGAGAAAATCGGCTAGAAAAGCGCTATATAAGTCAAGTCCATTTACCATTTAAAAATCAATTTAGATTTTCGGTGTGCCCCGGTGGTGTAGTGGATAAAGCGTGTACCATATTGGCTCCGGCCTTCGTTGCAGTGGTCGCGGGTTCAAATCCGACCCGTGGACCTTTACTGCAGGTCATCCCCCATCTCTCTCTCTCTCTCTCTCTCTCTCTCTCTCTCTCTCTCTCTCTCTCTCTCTCTCTGTCTCCCCTTTCAACTCTGTACTGTCTAATCAAGTTTGAAAATGCCAAAAATAACCTTTAAAAGTATTTAATACCCTTTTTTATTATTATTTTTAAACATTAAAACAAGTAGAGAGGAAGACATCCATTTTGGTTGGTTGAAACTCAATACACCAAAAAAAGTGCAATCTCCGAATTTTGGAACAATTTATTCCAAAAATTCTAAAATATTCTAAAACATATTGTACCGTTCAGGCTGTTTTTTACTAAATGTGTCAGATTATCACATAATGCATAAAGTGAAAATGTATTTTTTGACGTTGTGTTGCAAAATGTGATGTTACAAACGTTTAACGTGTTGTCGAATCATAGTTTGAAAAGTTAAACTGCCAAAGACAAAGTGCCTCCCAGTTAAAGCCCTACTTCACCGGTGGGAATATGAAGGTGTATTGAACTCTGAGATCCTATGTAGTATAAATGTGCAAACATTTTAGAAATCGGTTCATCCTAGCCTGAGAAAAGGCAGAAAGAGTGTTTTATGGTCTCACTGTCTAACCCTACATTTTCCCATGTGTGACATCACGCATGGGAAAATGTATGTCTTTAGATTACGCCATGAAGGGAAAATCATTAACTTATCGTTTTGTTTTTCACTTAACAACCCTTTTCTTTTAATTTAAAGTCTCTACGAGGAACTTTGAAATATTTGTGAAACAGTCTAATTTTTCCTCTGATGATCATAAATTACATGTAACAGCAAAACGAGACCATCAGTGCAAAGAATGCTATTTTTACATAGTTTTTCTTCATGCCTTTGTCATGGGTATACGCTCACCCAGGAACAACGGCTGGCGTGGTAAAAACACTACCGCTTTTAGTCCAAAGGGGGGCGCTAGAATTAACACACACTGAAAGATCCTCGGAGCACCTTTTTAAAGAAATCAAATCTATAAATATATTGTGTCATGTCCTGATGAAAAGTGAATGAAAACCAAGGGAAAAAATACAAATAAATTGACGTTTTCTTTTGCCCCAAAAACCCCTGACTTCAGAAGGGCATAGAGACTCCAAAATCCTTTTCTTAGAGACGTGATCTTTCCCATTTCATTTGTGCGGCCTCAGCCAAAGCTTTGTGTGGATCAGAACGCATTAAAGCGGATTTTCTTCCCACTGAAATCGTGACGTAAGCGCCCGACAAAAGGAATGAGAAATCTGGGTTATGTGTGAGGTCTTATGAGGAAGCCTATAGAAGGAAATAAAAAGGCTCCGAC
>CM047516.1:30880481-30895481 GCA_026122265.1 Ammodytes dubius
ACTCCACTGTTTAAAATAATTCACAGTATTTATTTATTTTTTGATTATTTTTGGGCATTTTCTAGTATTATAAACACAATTGCTGGTAGAAGTATTCACTAGCTGCACCAACTTCAAGACTTTAAATCAGGCAGTTCTACAACAGTTTAACTCATAATCATTACCAGCTCTTTAGCGCTGAGCCTTGTTGTTATTTGAAATAAGATCTGCTGCCTTAACTGATCAGTTTAAGTCCTTGTTAAAAACCCACTTATGTTCCTCAGCTTTTATCACATGTCACTCTGTCACTCTGAGGGAAAATCTGTCAAAACCTTTAAAGTCTCTGCGAGGAACCTTTAAATATTTCTGAAACAGTCTCATTTTTCCTCTGATGATCATAAATTACATGTAACAGCAAACGAGACCATCAGTGCAAAGAATGCTATTTTTATATAGTTTTTCTTAATGCCTTTGTCCATGTACCCTCACCCATGAACAACAGCTGGCGTGGTAAAAAGCACTATGGCTTTCGTACAAAAGGGCCATTAGAATTAACACAAACTGAAAGTTATAATTTACAAACATTTACTTTTTACATTAAACAGAACATTTTGAGCATCAAACACTTAATTGTCTGCGTTCTGGCGATTTGTTATGCCCCAATTTGTGGCTTTTCTGCATTCATTTAAGCTGTAAATGCCTTTATTTCTGTTAAGGAAGGACAACATCCAGGTTGATATATAATGGAGTACAATGCAGTAAGGCTCTCAGGCATTCTGAATTGATTTACAATATTTATTTGTGTCTATTGGTCAAACATTTCATACAAATTCAAAACATATCACACGTGTTTCAGAATGTTTTTTTAGGAATCATGTTCATCTCAACAACAAATCTATTAGAGAATGAGACGTTGTTAAAACACAAAGACATTATTGAATCATCTTCTTAATATCATCGTGATCATTACACTTTTATAAAACCTCAAAGTTCCTCAATTAGAACAACATTACATTACATGTCATTTTAGCAGACGATTTTATCCAAAGCGACTTACAACTGGAGCACACATTCATACACCGATAGCAGCAGCAGCAGCAGCAGCTACCATGCAGGGTGCAAGCTAACTATCAGGAGACATTTAGGGTTCAGTGTCTCTTTGCTCAGGGACACTTCGACATGTGGCGGGGAGACGGGGGATTGATCCACTGACCCTGTAGTTGCGGATCGACCACCCTACACACTGAGCTACATTCCCCCACAACGACATTTAATATGCCAAACAAGTAAATGTAAAAGTGATTATAGATTTCTTTACAAATGTCCAAATTGGTGAGAACCTGATATGGAGGACTAAGTTAAGTAAGGGTTAATGCCCTTCGAGGTGTCCATGTATCATGGATTAATGGACACCGTGGAGGCGAGAACTGTCCGACGCGAAGTCCATTAATCCATGATACATGGACACCTCGAAGGGCATTAACCCGCTTATACCATAGTCACCTACTAATAAAAATAATAATTAGACCAATCAGTTATATTTTCATGCCTTTTTGCGATCAAATTAGATTTTTTTTTAACGAAACTAGATTTGTTTCGAAAGAATAACAACTTGTTTCCACAGCAACGCCCGAGACCTCGTATAATAACTGGAATACCCATCGCAAACCCATAAGGTTCTTATGTAATGAAAACGTAGTTCAGTACTCCAGTCAATAGGAACAACTAAGGATACGACCTAGCGACGACAGAATTTGGCTTTAATGGTGCGTTCAAATTGTACTGGGAAGTCGGACCAGGGATACGAGCAACGGGAGACTGCGGCAGCTGTTAGCTACAGAGCTACTGTTACAAAGTCAAAAAACATTGCGCACGCTGTACAAACAGTAAATGTAATCACCCAACATGTTTAACAACGGGGGGCTCTATCCACTACACCAAATTTTCTATCCAACTTTTGCTTCCTATATTCTATTAGAACTTTAGCTTTTTTGCCACTTAATTAATTTCTTCGTTCTAAGTATGTTATGAAAAACAACATTAATTTATTGCTTCATTTGATCAGCTCTCAGCAATAGAAAATGAAAACTAAAGAAGTTTAAGTTTAAGGATGAACACAGAGTTTAACCCGATGTCGCTTCAATGACTGTCTAATTGAGTTTAATGAACTCAGCAGTGTCTCCACAATCAACATAAACTCCTGCATGTAGCGGCTGAGTGAATGTGGTCTGGACTCTGTGGAAGAGAGTCATGGTTCCAGAGATGCTGTAGAAGGACAGAACACCTGCACTGTGATCCAGGTACACTCCTATTCTGGAGGACTGGGGAACTGAGACGGGAGTACGGACACTGTTGTGCCTAAAGCTATAACTGTTTCTGTAACAATATAACGCCCAAGATTTGTCATTGTCTCCAAATCCACTTTCACTCCCTGCTCTGCTGATGGTCTTATATGCGACTGCTATACCAACTCCTCCCCCTCTCCACGTCACCTCCCAGTAACAACGTCCAGTCAGACTCTCTGCACTCAGGACCTGAAACCAACGAGTGAATCTGTCTGTGTGTCTAGGATAAGACTGATCTTCCCTGATGTATGTTGCTTTCCTGTTCCCATCAGATAATAACAGATACTGGTATGCTGTGTTTGGATCCAGTGTGATCTCACGTGCATATCTTAAGAAGTCAGCTCTGGTCTTGGGCTCTGGTTGTGACAGTAGAACATCCACCTCAGTCATTGCCTGTGAGATGTTTGTCCATGTCTCTCTCAGGACGTCCTGTAGCTTCTCTCTGGCTTCTGACACAGCCGCTGTCACGTCCTCAAAGTATCTCAGAGGACGGATGTTGATGCTGGATGATGAGTGAGTAGATTTACTGAGTGGTGACAGTGAGCGGTAGTCCTGTAGAAACTGGTTGTGATCCTCTGTGTGTGAAACGGGGAAGAAAGTTTAGAGAAATATTTCAACACTCAATGGTGTGTTGTGCCCGTTGGGGGAACAAAACACCAAACACTTATCTTAAATTGCCGTTGAAATTGATTTTAATGGGTCTTTTACAGTTTTTTTCGATCACTAAACCACAGTGGGCACAACTGTAGCTCAATGTGCAAAACTCTAACTACAGTCTGCACTACCAACAGTCACTGGAGCTGAACAGTTCACTTCACCTGCAAAATAGGCTCAGTGCAGCAAACACTATGAACCAGCCTCATTGAGATAACACACACTGTCACTCAGAATATGCTCAGAGTACAAACACTAGCATCAAACCCCAATACACAAATTACAAACTTTTAATCTTTACAGTTTTTAATCATTTGAGTTACTTCACACAAATAAAGTAATATTTTCTTTGAGGACAGCCTGTCTTCCTGTTTTTGAGCTTTCCCTTTATACTGTATATACTGTATGTTCACTAACAATTCTAAAACAAGACACCTTCTTAGTGTTTCAGTTGAAATTGCAATCAGCAGTGTTTGAAATACACTAGGCTGATATCTGTTATTCTGTTTTGAATGTGTGGTTTACAGTTGTGGCAGCAGTGGGTTAGCATTTGAACAAAGTG
The DNA here is from genome assembly GCA_026122265.1 of Ammodytes dubius. Classification (NCBI taxonomy): domain Eukaryota; kingdom Metazoa; phylum Chordata; class Actinopteri; order Uranoscopiformes; family Ammodytidae; genus Ammodytes; species Ammodytes dubius. The sequence continues at coordinate 30,884,022 of CM047516.1, forward strand.
CTAGAAATCCACAGTGTTGTGCAGGCTGTGGTTAAGCCATGAGATAAGTGTGTAAAGTTTTGAAAATTGTATTTAAGCAATGAAAAACGATCTAGAGTTTGGTCCGAATGAACCGCTGCTCTGCAAATTCAGATCCAAAATGGACAGCTAGGTTTTCATAGGACTTTCCTCAAGACACAACTTGAATCTAAACTGATCCTCTATTAAAACATTTAAACTTGTATTGAAGTAAGGTTGGCATTACATTTAGGTCTAGGAGAACCCTAAAAGATGGAACAAGGTATATCCAAACATTTGATAAATTCACCCTGGACATGACTCAAAATGCCCCAGACACATTTCACAGGAACACAGAAAGCCCCTGGTAAAATAAAAAGTGAGTTTCCTACCGTGTTGTGCCAGCGTCTTCAGCTCAGCGTCTCTCCTCTTCAGCTCAGCGATCTCCTGCTCCAGCTTCTCCTGAAGATCTCTGACTCCACTCACTTCAGTGTCCTGCTGGTTTCTGAGCTGCTGCTTCACATCAGAGCTTCTTCTCTGGATGAGACGGATCAGCTCGGTGAAGGTCTTCTCACTGTGCTCTACTGCTTTATCAGCAGAGCCATCGATAGCCCCCAACTCCTGTTGGAGAACCTTCACATCTTTCTCTACGTCTGTGATTCTCTGCTGGATGTTTAGTCGACTCCCCTCCAGCTCTCTCTGCCTCTCAGTGCGTTCTGCTGCAGCTGACACTGTGTCGTGGCCTTTGTGTTCGTCCATTGAACACAGAATACAGATGGACTGCTGATCAGTACGGCAGAATATCTTCATCACCTCATCATGACGAGGGCAGAGGTTCTCCTGGAGGTTCTTGGCGGGCTCCACCAGCTTGTGTTTCTTTAAAGGAGCCACATCGTAATGAGGCTGGAGGTGTTTCTCACAGTAAGAGGCCACACACTGCAGACAGGACTTGAGGGCTTTCAGTTTTCTGCCAGTGCAGAAATCACAGGCCACATCTTCAGGTCCAGCATAGCAGAGATCAGCAGGAGCAGCTTGGAGTCCAGTCTTCTTCAGTTGCTCCACTAGATCTGCTAACATGGTGTTTTTCAGCAGCACAGGCCTCTGGTAGAATACCTGCCTACACTGAGGGCAGCTGTAGCGTTTCTTCTGCTCCTCTCCATCCCAGTGTGTTTTAATACAGTCCATACAGTAGCTGTGTCCACAGGCAAGACCCACCGGATCCTTCAGTAGATCCAGACAGATGGAACAAGAGAAGGTTTCCCGGTGCAAGTGAACCCCGCTCTGAGCCATTCCTCCTCTGTGTGTGTCAGCGACTGTCTGAGTCAAACTGTGTCTGAAGGAGGGAACAGGGGAATATAAGGACAGCTCTCTGTGTGTCTGAGATAAGAGACAAGGGTTGGGCCTTATCACTTACCACATTCACTCAGCCAATACACGCATGTTTATGTTTGTTATGAATCCACTGTTTATCTTCAATCCAGTGCTGAGCTCATTAAACTCAAATAGACAGAAGTCATTGAAGGGACACCGGGTTAAACTCTGTTTAAACTTAAACTTCTATAGTTTTCGTTTGTATTGCTTATAGCTGATTGAATGAAGGAATTTATTTTTTATAATTTTTTCACAACACATGTGGTACAAAGAAATTAATTAAGTGGTAAAGAAAAAGAAAGTTAGAATAGAAAATACGATACAAAAGTTGGATAGAAAATGGATGTAGGGGATGGACCCCCTCCTCCCCCTGTCCCCTTAATGATTGCTGAAGATTTGTATGGATATATTTGTGTGTTGTTGTTTCTGTTCTACTGCACGGCTCTTAAAGGTGGAGCAGGCAATTCAGTGCAAACACAGTACGTAAAGGTTGCAAATCGTGAGGAGATATTTACTGATGTTTACAAAAAGTGATTTTGACAACAAGCGTTCTCCAGAATCACTGACTCCACCTTTAAGAGAGAAAGCAATAGAACTTCCTTTATCCTCCATATCAGGTTCTCACCACTTTGTACATTTGTAGAGAAATCTATAATCACTTTTACATTGACTTGTTTGGCAGATTAAATGTTGTTGTTCTAATCGAGGGACAAATGAGGAACTTTGAGGTTTTATAAAAGTGTAATGATGATATTAAGGAGATGATTCATTACTTTCTTTGGGTTTTAACAACGTCTCATTCTCTAATAGATTTGTTATTGAGATGAACATGATTCCTAAAAAACATTCTGAAACACGTGTGATATGTTTTGAATATGCAGAAATGTTTGACCAATACACACGAATAAATTTGTAAATCAATTCAGAATGCCCGAGAGCCTCACTGCTTTATATTCCATTATATTTGTATCACCAGGAACCTGAATGTTGTCTTTCCTTTAAAGTAATAATGACATTTAGACCTAAAATTGATTCAGAAAAGCCACAAATTGGGGCATAAAAAATCGTCAGAATGCAGGAAATTACTTTTTTGACCCTCAAAATGTTCTGTTGAATGTGACCCCCCCCCCCCCCCCCCCAACGTTGAAACGAAACTTACACCCATGTTGATGGGATTTTACAAAATGCTAAGATACGGAACAAATCAAATCTGCAATTTAAAAAATATTCAATCTAATTGTGACTGTGGGATATTTTCCTGAAAGTTGGAATAATGGTCTCATGATCAAGTCTTTATTTAAAGGTGCTCTGAGGAAATTTTCAGTCTGTGTTAATTCTAGCGGCCACTTTGGACGAAAGCGGTATTGTTTTTTTCCTACACCAGCTGTTGTTCCTGGGTGAGCGTATACCCCATGACAAAGGCATTAAGAAAAACTATATAAAAATAGCATTCTTTGCACTGATGGTCTCGTTTGCTGTTACATGTAATTTATGATCATCAGAGGAAAAATGAGACTGTTTCAGAAATATTTAAAAGTTCCTCGTAGAGACTTTAAATGTTTTGACAGATTTTTCCTCAGAGTGACAGAGTGACAGAGTGACATGTCACCAGCTGAATGTTTTGCAGCGTCATCAACTCAAACTGCAGTTACATTTATTGAGCTCAACGTCCGTCATAAAAGTCAGATTGGATTCTTACCTAACCATCGTTCATATCTTTACCCTCTGCACTCTCATAAACACACAGGCAAGATGCACCAATATGAAACTAAAATGTGTTAATTTTCTGTAGATTTCAAAGAGACTATTGATTGTATTTGGCACAACAAGCTTTTATTGACAAGTAGCAAGCAGCAATATGTTCAAGTAAAATTTGAAACTAAAAACAAATAACTTCACACCATACTGTGGCTGTACCATGAGCCAAAACCCTCTTCAATATTAACACTTAGAATTGTGTGTTTGGTCAATAATATCTGGGTTATAAGGGACCTGTTCATATCGCGCTGCATGTCATTGTACATTTCCCTTTAATTTGATTCAGTTCTCACTCACTGAAAGGTTTTATGCATAATGAAATTGATCTTTAAACTTCAGATCGACTCCGCCAGAGACGAGGTGAGTCTGAGGCCGTAAAGACAGACAGGAGAGAGATAAGCAGCTGTCACAAGGCTCAGAGCTACAGAGCTGTTAATGATTATGAGTTAAACTGTTGTAGAACTGCCTGATTTAAAGTGTTGAAGTTGGTGCATCTAGTGAGTACTTCTACCAGCAATTGGGTTTAAATACTAGAAAATGCCCAAAAATAATCAAAAAATAAATAAATACTGTGAATTATTAACAGTGGAGTTTAGAGTGAGACATGGTGTAAGTGCTCTAGAGAATACTTTTACCAGCAATTGTTTTTATAATACTAGAAAATGCCTTTCCTGCAGAAAAAAAATGCGTGTGAATTCTGGATGCTGAAAAGCTGACGCGTAACTGAATAGCTAAAAGTTGAACGATTATAAAGTATGAAAATTCAGCTTACAAATGACATGATGAGTTAAACCATGTTGAAATTTAAATGGAATGTGAACGAAAATAAGAATACATTTTTTGTTTGTAACTGAACAATTTGAAAAGTGGAAAGGGGTCCAAAGAAATCTAAAAGAAAAGCTGAGGTTAAACTGGATATCTGAACGAGAATGAAGACATGGACAAGTTTGAAAAGGTCTAAAAGTATGAATGGGATTGAACAGTTTAATAATACAATGAATGAACATTGACATTAACATTGTGGAAAATATATAAATTCGAATTGAGTTTCTTGCTGAAATAATGAATGAGTTGAAAGGTGTGGGACAGTCCTTCGACAGGTTGGGAGCTAAACTATATAGCTGAATTTTTCTAGATTACATTTTTATGAAAGATGTGTTACCTGGTTCCTCCCCCCAGTAACCATGAGGTCTCTGGTTCCTCCTCCCAGTAACCATGAGGTCTCTGGTTCCTCCTCCCAGTAACCATGAGGTCTCTGGTTCCTCCTCCCAGTAACCATGAGGTCTCTGGTTCCTCCTCCCAGTAACCATGAGGTCTCTGGTTCCTCCTCCCAGTAACCATGAGGTCTCTGGTTCCTCCTCCCAGTAACCATGAGGTCTCTGGTTCCTCCTCCCAGTAACCATGAGGTCTCTGGTTCCTCCTCCCAGTAACCATGAGGTCTCTGGTCCCTCCTCCCAGTAACCATGAGGTCTGGATATATGTATTCAAATGACAACTTTTCGGTTAAAGAAACAAATATTTAAATACTTTTTTTCCAAAAAATTTCCACTTGCAAAAAACTCAAAATCTTGTTATCAAAACCACAGCTTGAAAAAAAAGACACAAAAAAATCAATATCCATTTTTTCATCCCTTTCTCCCAGCCCCTTCCATTTATATCAAAGACGAGGGAAAATGCCTCTCGAGATTTAAACGCTGTGTGTGTGTTTGGCGTGTGTGAGTGTGTGTGTGTGTTTGGCGTGTGTGTGTGTGTGTGTGTGTGTGTGTGAGTGTGTGTGTATTTCGATATATTTCAGATGATTGCAGGCCCTTCAGTGAACACACATCTGATATCCTGATTTCGGACACTTTCAATCTGCCTTCCTAAATTATTCATAGCAGGACACTCCGAACAAACACATTTCATATCCATCTACCAGTTCCTCTCAAGAGCTCTTCACACACACACACACACACACACACACACACACACACACACACACACACACACACACACACACACACACACACACACACACACACACACACACACACACACACACACACACACACACACACACACACACACACACACACACACACACACACACACACACACACACACACACACACAGGTGTGTGACCAAATTTCTGTAAAATGTATCAAACTTAAATGACAATATCTTTCATTTGGATTGATAAATATGCCTAACTCTTTTGAGATGCTTCAGTATTGTGAAACTAACTCCCCACATAGATAGATAGACAGACAGACAGACAGGATCATACCAGGGGAGGATGAGATTTAAATGCTGTGTGTGTGTGCGTGTGTGTGTGTGTGTGTGTGTGTGTGTGTGTGCGTGTGTGTGTTCTCTCTCTCTCTCTCTCTTTCTGGGCGTGTGTGTGTGTCTCTCTCTCTCTCTTTCTGGGCGTGTGTGTGTGTGGGTGTGTGTGTTTGCGTCTCTCTCTGTGTGTGTGTCTCTGTGTCTCTGTGTGTGTGTGTGTGTGTGTGCGTGTGTGTGTGTCTGTCTCTCTGTGTTTGCGTCTGCGTGTGTGTGAATCCTGTCCGTGTGTGTGTTTGCATCTGTGTGTGTGTGTGTCTCTCTCTGTGTGTGTGTGTGAATCCAACAGGGAAGGCTGGCTAAAGGTCAGTGCAGAGGTTGAGCTTAATGTCGCCTAACAAGCGCTCCAGGGGATTCACGAGTTTTGGTTTGGAAACTTTGGCTGTGTTCCAACCCCCACACTATCTACTATCATTAAGTTGTGTGTGTGTGTGTGTGTGTGTGTGTGTGTGTGTCGCTCTCTCTCTCTTTCTCTCTCTCTCTCTCTCTCTATCTGTGTGTGTGTGTGTCTCTCTCTCTCTCTCTCTCTCTCTCTCTCTCTCTCTCTCTCTCTCTTTCTGGGCGTGTGTGTGTGTGTGTGTGTGTGTGTGGCATTGGCATTGTTTTTCCCTTTAAGGTGAAATATTGTGGCTTATTTTCGAAAGTGTGAGAGAATATAATTATATGAAACGCCTAACAAATGTTCAAATATATATATATCTATACAGCTCTGTAAAACATTAAGAGACCACTCCAAATGTTCAGTGTCTCTTGTTTTACTATTTATAGACATATGTTTGAGTAGAATGAACATTTTGGTTTTATAATATAAACTACTGACAACATTTCTACCAAATTCACACTACATGTTTTGTCATTAAAGAGCATTTCCATGAAGTAATGTAGAGATGAAGATTGAAGAAAAATCCAGACTGGTCTCTGAATGTTTTCCGGAGCTTTAAATATATATTTATACATACACACACACACACACGCACGCACACACACACTGTTTCGTCAAAACCGGCTTCACTGTGGAAAGAGCCACAACACTGACACTCCAAACCTGCAGGGGGCAAACAACCCCAGGCAAGAAGAAGGAAGTGCCTGAGGGAGCACAATCACCGGTGCACCCATGCAGGAAGCATGGTGATAAATGTTTGGAGCTAGCTCAGTCAGCCCTCTTGCCTGCTCCTGTAGACACCTCACAGCCACAGCTCATGAACAATGACTGAAGACACCACTGGTAAAGTAGAAGTTTCCACCATATCATGGACTTGCCAGTTTGGAAGCCATGCTTCCCAAATGTTTGATTGTGTGTAGTTGGAGATGCAATGTTGAATGTTAGAATATTATTATTATATATATATATATTATTTGATATAAGTACTTGGTACTCATGTTTGTTAATGGCACTCTATCATAATGATGATGATGAGAATGATGATAACATGACCCTTGGTGTAACTTTGTTTAATTATTAACCCTTTTTGAAGTAATTTGAGTTAATTTAATCTTAATAATTTAATCTATCAAGTAAAATGAACAGTATTATTATCATTTATTCTTTACATTAAGACATGTGTACTGGAATGATATGCAATTAATACTTTGTTTTCTGTGTACCCTAGGTTAATAACCTATTCGGCCACTATTCGGTCACTATTGGGTCACCTATTCGGTCAGACCCCATTCATCTCCATTTGCCTAAAATAAAATAAACTGAAGATGAAGAGAATTGAGTTGTCCATCGTGTCCTTCAAGAGTTGTTCAGCCCTTTTCAAGTTTGGGCACAGCTGTGGTCTACACTAAAACAGCGCATAACTTGACAGTTATTAACCAACGGTGACAGTTATTAACCAACGTGGACAGTGAAGACAAGGATTAACGGCCTGAAGTCAAGCTGTCGGCGCAAAGGACTGTTAATAACCAGTTAATAACCAGTTAATAACCAGTTAACCAGTTATTAACCACCGTGGACAGTGAAGACAAGGATTAACAGCCTGAAGTCAAGCTGTCGACGCGAAGGACTGGAAACTCTCCACCATGGCGGAGGAGGCCCTTGGCAAATCAGTCAAGCAACTGAAGCAAGAGAGGACCTCAGCCAAAAGTGCCTTCACCAAACAGGCGAACTACCTGAGCAGAGCTGCAGAGAGCCTGGTCGAACATGAACTACGAGAGGAGTTCTACAAGCTCAGTTCCCTGGCAAGGGGTGTCAGCGATACGAATGATGACTACAGGGCCGGCCTACTGGCAGACGCTGAGGCAGGAACTGAGGATGGTGAAGAGGTCAAGCTTGACATGCACCAGCAGGCTGAGCTTGAAAAGACAGTAGAAGAGTGTGACGCAAGGCTGGGGGACATCCGTGAAGCAGTCCAATCCAACCTCTGGCCAAGATACGGTCAAGAGGAGGTTTACTCTGCAATTGAAGAAGCTGAAAAAGCCTGTGACAGAGCCCAAGCAAGCCCCGTCACTGCCATCAATAGAGACGGCTATGATCTGCAGCTGAGAGGAGTGGAGAGGCTAATCCATGAAGCAATAGCGAGCCTGAAGGACTGGGAAAAGTGGATTCCACATGATCAGACAGCAGACCTAAAAGGCAGATTAAAGGACCTGAGATCATTCGGCAGCAACCTTGAGGCCAGAAGAGCAGAATTCCTCACCGCACAAAGAATTGCAGAAGAGGAGAGAAGTGGATCAGAGCCTCAACTGATCGCAGTTCCACAGCCGGTTCCACAAAGAGTGGTAAGAATTAAGCCAACCAGTCTACCGACATTCACTGGATTCAAGAGGAGTTTCCACAGATGGAGGAAAGACTGGGAGAGCCTGCAAAAGCAGGGAGAGCCGACAGGCTCAGTGGAGGCAAAGAAGTTCCAACTCCTTGACAGTGTGGACGAGAGGATATGCAGAGACCTGCGGCTGCCTACATACAACACTGCTGAAGACATATTCAGAGTGCTTCAAACAGGTACGGGAACAAGACAGCAATTGCCTTGGAAATAATCAAGGACCTGGAGAGGATCCCTCCCTTGAAGTCATACCAGCCGAGGAAGGTAATTGACCTAATTCAAGCTGTGGAAAAGGCCCTGAACGACCTCACCGAGCTTGAAAGCACTGGAGCCATCAAGAATCCCCTAGTGGTCAGATCCATAGAGAGCAAACTGCCCGACCATATGAAGAGGGACTGGCTGACATTCATGGTCAATCCAGGAAACAGTGTCACACCTGACAATCACTTCGATAGCCTCCTCACATTCTTAAAGACTCAAGAGGACATTCTAGAGAGACTAGACCAACTGGGTGTAGGTGAAAGACCGGAGAAGAAACCTACCTACCTAGAGAAGAAGTTTGCCTCCACAAGGTCCACAAGAAGAGGAGGATGTGTTGTCTGTGGAGATGAAAGGCACCGTGAGAAGATTTTCTTTTGCAAGCAGTTCAAAGAATTAAAGCCTGGTGAAAAGCTAAAGGCCGTTGAAAAGCTAGGAGCATGCAGAAGATGCCTCATGTGTCATGAAGGTGATGAGGAATGTACATACACTTACCTGTGCAGGAACAGAGACTGCCAGAGAGGAAGCTCTTCAGACCACCATTTCTTTCTCTGCCTGAAAGGAGGATTTAAGGGGAAAGAATCTGGAAAGGTGGGAAAACCCAGCACCAGAAGGCAAACCCTCACAGAGGAACAAGATAAATTAATATCTGAGCTCCGCCCAGACCTGGCAGACAAATTCAGGCAAGCTTTCACCAACATGGCTGCAAAATCACACTGCACTGGAAAAAACCTACTGGGAGTGATGGACTCAAACACATGTGAGTTACCAGTTATTCTTATGCTTCTTGACGTAACCACCAATGCAGGGCAGAAGATTGGAACACTCATTGACTTAGCATCAGACACCAACTACATCACTCACAGAGCTGCCAGAAGACTGAAACTACGAAGTGAAAAGATCACACTTGTCGTCCATGGAGTCGGAGGCATGGCCATGAAGGTAAAGACCAGAAGATACTTACTCAGGGTAAGAGTCAAGACACCAAGAGGCGCGGAGAGAGCTCATGAACTGATCTGTTATGGCTTGGATGAAATTGCAAAAGTGAACAGAGTCATCAAACCGCAGCAACTCAAGAAGTTTTTCCCTGACACCACCCTAGAGGACCTTCACAGACCAGAGCACGTGGAGCTTCTCATCAGCCACCGTGAAGGAAGGCTGGCCCCACAAAGAGTAAAGGTTGTAGGAGATCTCGTCCTGTGGGAGAGCCCTTTAGGAAAGACCGTCGGCGGAGCGCATCCGGACCTCTTTGAAGTCGTGGACATGGCCCTACACAACTCTGAGACTCACTTTGCACGATCGATGAGGACCACAGCAGTGAAGTATCAAGAAATCGCTGAGATACAAGAGATCAGGGCTGAAACCAAAAGCACGGTTTCTGGAGCAGCCTGCGAACCCATGTGTGGAGGATGCAGATGTGGTAACTGTCAACCGGGAGGTAAAGACATGACACTGAGTGAGGAGAAAGAACTGGAGATTATCAGACGAGGCCTCACCTACGTGAAAAAAGATGCACACAGTCAGGAGGCTCATTGGGACGCAAAATACCCCGGGATTGAAGATTCCCTGCCCAATAACAGAAATGCATCCCATAATGACCTGGACAAGCTAGACAAAACCACCAAGGCAGTCGAAGAGATCCTGAGAGCAGGTGGATTCTTCCTCAAGCCGTGGGTCCGGTCAGGCCAAAGTGGGAGGCAGACACAAGCATCACAACATCTGGAAACATTGAATCAAGTCTTCATTCTTCCCAACCAGGTGAGAGAAGGAGGCAACAAAGCCCTTAGAGTTGGGTACCCGGTCGAATCTGACAAACTGTATCTCATGACTTCAATCAACTTTTCAAAGAGAAAAAAGAAGATGAGAATCAGCCAAAATCCTCCTGGAGAAGAGGCAAGAGAAAAAACTCCAAACCCACTGACTAGAAGCAAAACCACTCAGCTCACACCACTTGACCAAAAAGGAGAACCAGTGAAAGCTGAGGTAAGTGGTGCTATCTTTGCTGCAACGCTCAGGAGATACGTCGGAAAGGAAAAAAATCTGACACAACCTGTGGATGAGTGGCCGACAAAGTCAGCCAAAGATGTCGCTGCATGTGCCAAAGAAAGTATAAACAAGCTCCAAAGGAAATGTTTTACAGCAGCACTGACCCGAGCAGAGGTGAGGAGAAACCAAAATGCCCCATTTGCCACTGCAGTTCCACTGGCTCCAAATTCTGCTCAAGGTAGAACTGACCAAACCAAGGACCGGCAAAGCAGCCCCACTGGAGGTAAACACCACATCCAAGTCCGGAGACCACCGGCTGGTTTTGCAGTGAGAAAAATCTTTGACATCAGCAAATTCAGCAGTTTAACTAAGCTGACCAGAATCATTGCCTGGGTGTGGAGAGCTGCCACAGAGTGGAAAAAAGTGCTGGCCGGAACTTCTGTCACAAATAAGCCAAAGAGGGAGAGGATTTCTTCAGCTCAAGAGGAGGTAACTTTTCCAGACACAACTCTCAGCAGACTTGCTGTTGTCAAATATGGAAACACTGGACTTTTGCTCTGTGGAGGGAGATTCCAAATCTTTAATGATGGAAAAAGTGCAGTACCAATCTTGCCTTACACATCATGGATAGCCACTCTTCTTGCTCAAGAAGCTCACAGTGTGAATCATGAAGAAAAGGCAGGTACACTCCTCCGGATGAGAAGGAAAGCCTGGGTGGTAAAAGGCCGGAAAATAGCCCAAAATATTGTTGACAACTGCGTGGGAGGCAGAAAAGCCAAGGCCAGAAGATGGCGCCAGATCATGAGTGACCTCTCGCCAGAGCGAATAACACCGGCCAATCCATTTGAGTACACAACAGTGGACTTATTTGGACCTTATGAAGTGAAGGATGAGGTGAGGGGAAAAAGTGAAGCTCAAAGTGTGGAAGAGAACGACTGAATCCAATGCATCACAGAGCTGGTGTGACCTCCTTGGGTTGTACAACCAGGAGGTCAAGTGGGA
>CM047516.1:30912981-30915481 GCA_026122265.1 Ammodytes dubius
CAGTCATACACATTCACACCAGGCAAGGTGGGTGAAGTGTCTTGCCCAAGGACACAACAATCATGACACAGGTGGCAGAGCGGGGATCGAACCTCCAACCCTTGGATCATTGGCCGACCCACTCTACCACCTGAGACACAGTCGCCCTTTAAACTGATTTAAAGGATCTCCGAGGAACTTTCAGTTTGTGTTAATTCTTAAGCCCACTTTTCAAAAGGTTTTTTGCAGCTTTTCATTTTACAAAATGTTCTCCATTGTACAAATTGAATAGTCTAAATGTTTTTTTTAAAGATTTATTTTTATTTTTTTTTACAAAACTACAATTTTTAAAAGTTTTTTTAACATTGCGCATCACATACATAACAACAAATCACAATATGACTTAACATTTGCTATTTTTCGGCCGAATAACGTCGGTTGCCTTATATTGGCTTCATCCCTAGATTTTAGTTTTGATCAATGCAATGCAGTCCGCTTTTTAATTTATTTATTTATGAAATCTAAAAAAAAACAATTTTTACTGATGAAATTCATGTTCACTATGAAAATGTTGTGATTTTATAGTTGTGTGTTAGTCATTTATTAAGTTGTTATTTCAGTGTCAATAGAGGATTTTACCTTTTAACCAGAACATTTCAAAAGGAGAAATAATTGTAATCGTTCTGAAATATATAGATTGTGTGTCTGTTTGACAGTCGGATGATTTTTTGGTTGTTTTTGTCTGTATTTTAATTTATTTAAAATTTTAAAATTATTTTTTATTTTATTTTATTTTATTTTATTTTATTTTATTTTATTTTATTTTATTTTATTTTATTTTATTTTATTTTATTTTTAATTTATTTTTAATTTATTTCTATTATTATTCCTGTGTCTGTCTGCAGGTCTGACCTGCACGGAGCAGAACTTCATCACCAAGTCTGGGAGTCAGCTCCCTGCAGCCGAGCACGGGATCATCATAGTGGCTCCTGACACCAGCCCACGTAAGGACAGACACACAGACAGACAGACAGACAGACAGACAGACAGACACACAGACAGACAGACAGACAGCCCACGTAAGGACAGACAGACAGACAGACAGGCAGACAGACAGACACACACACGCATACACACATACACACAGTGCTACACACACACACAAATATAAATACACACACACAGGAAAACATTAAAGATTCAAATGTTTTACTTGTGCCTCAATTTTCCTTTATTCTTTCAATTTACCTATTTATCCAAATCTAAAGGAATTCTAGACATTTCAACAGTTTTTTAATTTTTTTACTTTTTTATCGATAATTTGACTTTTGAAACATTTTCACTCTTTTCATAGTTTTGACTTTTCCTTTAAAAAAAAATGTTTTTCTGGCTGTAACATTTTTTTCTTTTCAATATTTTTTCCCTACACATTCAGATTTTTTTTCAAAATGTTTACTTGTGCCTTCAATTTAACTTTTTGATAGAAATAAAAAAAAAACGTTAAAATGTTGATGAAAAAGTAAAAATTTCTAAAACTGGCCAAATAAGAAAAAAGAGTCGAATTGTCCAGAAAAAGGAAAAATTCTAGCAAAATTTGAAAAAGTCAGAATTTGGAGAAAACAATATAAATATCTAGAAAAGGAAAAAAAGTTGACCGAAAAGTAAAAATGTCAAGGAAAAAACGGAAAGTTTTCAAATGTCCAGAAAAGATTTTGAATGTAATTTTAAAAAAGTTAAAATTTTGGAGAAAAAAATCGACAGGCGGCTGTGACATCGAGGGAGAGGATGAGAGCTGGGACTTCGGGACAGGAGCCGGTTTCTACGTCGATGTTTTACTCAAATTTTTTCTTTATTCTTTCAATTGAACTTTTTATCTAAATCTAAAGGAATTCTATAGACATTTCAACAGTTTTTGAATTTTTTAACTTTTTTATCAATAATTTGACTTTCTGACTTTTGAAAAATTTTTCTTTTCATGGTTTTGCCTTTTCCTCAACGTTTTCATTTTTTTCTGTCTGTCACATTATTTTCTTTCGAATACTTTTTTTTTTACACATTCTGATTTTTTTTCAAAATGTTTATTTGTTCCTTCATTTTAACTTTTTGATCGAAATGAAAAAAAAATTAAAAATTGTGAGAATGTTGATGAAAAAGTCCAAATTTCTAAAACTCGCCAAATAAGAAAAAAGAGTCGAATTGTCCAGAAAAAGGAAAAATTCGAGCAAAATTGAAAAAGTCAGAATTTGGAGAAAAAGATATAAATATCTAGAAAAGGAAAAAAAAATTGACAGAAAAAAAATCTGAATTTTGAGGAAAAGTAAAAATGTCAAGGAAAAAAGGGAAAATGTTCAAATGTCCAGAAAAACATTTTGAATGTAATTTTTGAAAAAGTTTAAATTTTGGAGAGAAAAAAATCGACACGACTTAAAAAGGTGAAATGTTCTACATTATCAATAAAAATGGAAGAATAAATTTGAAAACCAAATGCAAAAAAAGTCGAAATTTTGATTTGTGATTTTTT
>CM047516.1:30917981-30932981 GCA_026122265.1 Ammodytes dubius
TCTCTCAGGCGTATGATGCTACAGTGCTAGCCTCTCTAACCCCCTCTCTCTCTCTCCCCCCCCCCCCTCTCTCAGGCGTATGATGCTACAGTGCTAGCTAACCCTCTCTCCTCTCTCTCAGGCCTATGATGCTACAGTGCTAGCTAACCCTCTCTCCCCTCTCTAAGGCGTATGATGCTACAGTGCTAGCTAACCTCTCTCTCCCCTCTCTAAGGCGTATGATGCTACAGTGCTAGCTAACCCTCTCTCTCCCCTCTCTAAGGCGTATGATGCTACAGTGCTAGCCTCTCTAACCCTCTCTCTCTCTCTCCCCCCTCCCCTCTCTAAGGCGTATGATGCTACAGTGCTAGCTAACCCTCTCTCCTCTCTAAGGCGTATGATGCTACAGTGCTAGCTAACCCTCTCCCCTCTCTAAGGCGTATGATGCTACAGTCCTAGCCTCTCTAACCCCCCCTCTCTCTCCTCTCTCTCTCTCTCTCTCTCTCCCCTCTCTAAGGCGTATGATGCTACAGTGCTAGCTAACCCTCTCTCTCCCCTCTCTAAGGCCTATGATGCTACAGTGCTAGCCCTCTAACCCCCTTCTCTCTCTCTCTCTCCCCTCTCTAAGGCGTATGATGCTACAGTGCTAGCTAACCCTCTCTCTCTCTCCCTTCTCTAAGGCGTATGATGCTACAGTGCTAGCTAACCCCCTCTCTCTCTCCCTTCTCTAAGGCGTATGATGCTACAGTGCTAGCTAACCCCCTCTCTCTCTCCCTTCTCTAAGGCGTATGATGCTACAGTGCTAGCTAACCCCCTCTCTCTCTCCCCTCTCTAAGGCGTATGATGCTACAGTGCTAGCTAACCCTCTCTCCCCTCTCTAAGGCGTATGATGCTACAGTGCTAGCTAACCCTCTCTCTCCTCTCTCAGGCGTATGATGCTACAGTGCTAGCCCTCTAACCCCCTCTCTCCTCTCTCAGGCGTATGATGCTACAGTGCTAGCCCTCTCTAACCCTCTCCCCTCTCTCTCTCTCTCCCCTCTCTCAGGCGTATGATGCTACAGTGCTAGCTAACCCTCTCTCTCTCTCTCCCCTCTCTCAGGCGTATGATGCTACAGTGCTAGCTAACCCTCTCTCTCTCTCTCTCCCCCCCCCCTCTCAGGCGTATGATGCTACAGTGCTAGCCTCACTAACCCTCTCTCCCCTCTCTCAGTCCTATGATGCTACAGTGCTAACCCTCTCTCTCTCTCTCTCTCTCTCCCCTCTCTCAGTCCTATGATGCTACAGTGCTAGCTAACCCTCTCTCCCCTCTCTAAGGCGTATGATGCTACAGTCTTAGCCGCCTCATACTCCGGCCCCACCCTGGACATCCTGATCGACCAGGGGCGCGATGACAACTTCCTGTCTGCCAGTCAGCTGCTTCCTGATAACCTGATCGCTGTCTGCTCGGAGAAGAAGATACCCGTCGTGTTTAGACTGCAACCGGTAAGGAGAGACAGATGGACAGACGGACAGAGAGATAGATAGATAGATAGATAGATAGATAGATAGATAGATAGACAGCTGCTTCCCGATAACCTGATCGCTGTCTGCTCAGAGAAGAAGATTCCAGTGGTGTTTAGACTGCAACCGGTAAGGAGGGAGAGACAGACAGACAGACAGAGAGACAGACAGACAGACAGACAGAGAGACAGACAGACAGACAGACAGACAGAGAGAGAGAGAGACAGGCAGACAGACAGAGAGAGAGAGAGACAGGCAGACAGACAGACAGGGAGGGAGAGAGAGAGGGAGGGAGAGACAGACAGACAGACAGACAGACAGACAGACAGACAGACAGAGAGAGAGAGAGACAGACGGGGAGGGAGGGAGGGAGGGAGGGAGGGAGAGGGAGGGAGGGAGGGAGAGAGAGAGAGAGAGAGAGAGAGAGAGAGAGAGCTTCCTGATAACCTGATCGCTGTCTGCTCAGAGAAGAAGATACCGGTGGTGTTTAGACTGCAACCAGTGAGTACAGACAGACAGACATATTATAACCTTATCGCCGTCTGCTCCGAAGAAAGTCAGACTCCCCTGAAACTTACTAGAAATCAATTTTGAGACGTGAACTTTTCACAGGTTGGGCAAATATACCCACCAAAGGATTTGATTCTCGGATGAAGAGAAATACATTTTGAGATGGGGTGCTTTTCACAGAAAGCCAGTCCATTTTGGGGCGATTTACATTAAATTCCATTAATTTTCTGACAGACAGATTATTATTATTATATTTTTTATAATTTAGTTTTTTAACTTTTGTTTGTTTCTGTGTGTGTTTCTCCACAGGGCTATGACCACAGCTACTTCTTCATCTACTCGTTCATGAACGATCACATCAAACATCACGCAAAGTTCCTCAACGCCTGAAACACACACACACAGGAATAAACACACACACACACACACACACCTCATACTGTAGAAATGACTAAGATAACATCAGTCTCAGTCACCAAATCCTGTAACTAAATCTTTTGTTTAAGAAGCTCTTAAATGAAGTCTCAGATACTAGTGTGTTTGGTGTGTTTGAGCCTCTGACTGTGACTGTGACCTGTCACTCAACACAGCTGTTCCTTTCACAATAAAGGCCTTGGTTATTCACTCTGTTGTTTTCTGTCTGATTTATATTTTGTTGAACTTCGATTATGTTGTTTTGTCTGTTAAACCTGCAGTGTGTAGAATTTTGGGTTTTATTTCCTAGCAGATTTTGTAGAAAGTAATTATAATATCCATAAGTACATTTAATTTAGTGCATAATAGCTGAAAAAACATTTTTGAATTTTTTTCCCCCCCTTAGAAAGGGTCTCATATATGTCCATATTTCTGCATATTTTGGACCAAGGCCTAGTGCCGCCATCTTGAAAGTGTCATAGTTGGAATGTCATCAGGTGCATTGTTTAAAATGTAGAATTGTTCTTGTCCTTGAAGGCCACTGTAGCTTCTGTTATTATTCTAAAGGGGTGGGGTTACCCAGGGAGTGTTGCATTCTAGAACTTTGTAGAACTTTCTTGATGATGTCATATTACACACTGAACCTTTAAGTGTCTACCGTTTGGATGGATAGATAGATGGATGGATGGACGGATGGATGGATGGATAGATAGATGGATGGATGGATAGATAGATAGATAGATAAACAGCAAAATAATACATTTTAATTTTCTATTGTTTTCTAAACATAAATCTCGTTTTCACAAAAAACGACATAGGTTACACTGTCGTTTTTAAATACTTTTTTTTTTTGAAGAACCACACACAACTGTGAAAGTGAACACACAAATAAAATACAAAATAAAATAAACAACTAACATGGCGTACTCTACAGGTTATGCAAAACATAAAAAGGTGTCATGTAGGTCCCTTCAGTACTGTTATATAGTCCAGGAAAGGCTGACATATCTGTTTAAACTTCTCTGCTTTCCCTGAGATCTCATAACAGATTTTCTCCATATGTAGTGTACTAGAGAACTCTATGAGCCACATATCAAAGCAGGGGGCTATCTCCTTATTCCAAACCTTACCTGTGGTATGTGATTTCTGATTGGTCAAAATTAACATGAGCTCCGATTAAAAAAAAAAAAAAAAAAAATCCGATTCTCTGTTCTTATTGGCTGTTGGGACTGTCCATTCACTTTGGCACGACTTTGTTGGTGTAGAGCGTGTCGGGGAGGGACCATAGGGGAGGGACCAAAGAGAACAAGTGGAGCTGTTGAGGTATTTGGATTCGAATCTCTATCCCAACTGCCATTTTCTCCCCAAATCCTCCACCCCAGCTTTAAGAACACTGTTTTTTTTTCATATAAATATTTTGCAGTCCCTATTAAATTTGACACATCCTGGGTCTAGTGTGAATGTGTTCCTCTGTGGTGTAGCGGCTCCATTGGCGACTGATGAAAACACAGAATTGCATACTTTCTACTATTTAGTTTGGTAGAAAAAAGATTTAGGATGTCCCGATTCTTGTGGCCAGATTTAGGATGGTTAGAAGTACCCGGATGTCCTACTTCATCCGGCCAAGATTGTTAGTGTTGAAAACTGCATCATATATTTGGGCGATTCTGACCCACAATCCAGTGCGCACATGAAGTGACGTCACATCAACGAAGCCTCCATATGAAAACAAACGGGGATGAGACGGATATAAAAGCAAGAGGCAAGATCAAGGCGCCATGTTATGATGAAATATAAGAGTAAAAGTATGTCCCAATAGTATGCCTACTGCATCCTAACTAGATTCTTTTTAATATATTTCAGTTTTACCGTACACACACACACACACACACACACACACACACACACACACACACACACACACACACACACACACACACACACACACACACACACACACACACACACACACACACACACACACACACACACACACACACACACACACACAACACACACACACACACACACACACACACACGTATGATAGCAAAAGGTGAATAAATAAGCATTCTCCAACAACAGTTTTTCAAGGTCTTTACTGGTAAAGTGGTGAGAAATACAGTGGCAACATATGTACATATTCACAGCCGGTTCAAGGCCTCGACATTAAGCGGGAAATGTTTCATGCAATCGTCAGAAAAGCGTAAAGAGAGAGTCGCTGTACAAACAAGGTTCACACAGAGTTACAAAAAGAGTCCGTTAACAAAGTCACATCAAAAATAAATCTGCCCAAAGATCCCGTCAGAAACAAGTACAAAAAACGTGAAAAACATGAAAAACACATTTATATTACAGGAACATGAGACTTAAAAAAAGACAAAGGTTGTGTTCGAAAAGCCCTACTAACATCCTACTCATACTAACGTCCTACTCATACTAAAGCCCTACTCATACTAAAAGCCCTACTAACATCCTACTCATACTAACGTCCTACTCATACTAAAAGCCCTACTAACATCCTACTCATACTAACGTCCTACTCATACTAAAAGCCCTACTAACATCCTACTCATACTAAAAGCCCTACTCATACTAAAGCCCTACTAACGTCCTACTCATACTAAAAGCCCTACTAACGTCCTACTCATACTAAAGCCCTGCTAACGTCCTACTCATACTAAAAACCCTACAAACGTCCTACTCATACTAAATTCCCTACTTGCGTCCTACTCATACTAAAATCCCTACTAACGTCCTACTCATACTAAAGCCCTACTAACGTCCTACTCATACTCATTTTGACGTCAATTTGAGTATGCTGTGGTTGTGTATGCGAGTTTGTGTAGGCGAGAAATGCCCGGATGAGTACTAAGTTCAGGGAAGATTTTGTGTATGGATTGACATTACTTTTCCTACTCAACCGCCCCACAATGCATTCCGTCTTTTCAAACGACACAGATTATTATTTTTTTAAATTCTTTATTGCTTCTGTATACTTCAGTGTAAACGGTCTGGCGAACCTCGCATACACAATGGATGGTTAAGTAGACAGTATGTAGTATATACACCCCCTTCGAAAAGTTAAATTTTAAACAATATATCAATGAACACAAAAACTATTTCCAAAATGTTTACAAGACCAAGTTTAATATAACAAATGTTTGACTTATAACATGAAAGTAAGGTTAATAATATAATTTTTCATTTATAATTTTCAGTTTTACTCAAATTAGGGTGACGCAAAAATGAGTACACCCCACTGAAAGCCTCTGGAGCAAAGCTACATTTTAGACTACACATGTCTAATTTAACAATAATCGACCCCAGGTGAGTCTAATTATTCAATACACAGGTGTCCAGCAGACAATTGACTATAAAAGGGTGTCACTTTAATGAAAACCCCTTTCCATTTCATGTTGTTAGCAATGGCACCACATGGAAGAGAAATGTCAAAAGACCTGAGAAGGAAAATCATTTCTTTGCACCGCAAAGGTGAAGGCTATAAGAAGATCAGCAAAGCTTTACTTATCAGTCAGAATACCATAGCAAAAGTGGTACAAAAATTTAAAAAATATGGAACTGCAACCATCTCACAGAGACGTCCAGGCCGTCCACGGACGTTAACACTTCGACAGGAGCGTCTTCTGATGAGAAGGGTGGAAGAAAATCGGCACGCAAGTTCACTGCATTTATCTAAGGAAATGGAAAGCCAAACGGGGGTGACTATTTCTCGTGACACAGTACGCCGTACACTGCAGAGGAATGGCATGCATGGGTGCCGTTCACGAAAGAAACCTCTCCTAAAGCCCAGGCACAAAAAAGCCCGCCTAGAGTTTGCCAGGGCCCATGCTGACAAAGAGGAAGGCTACTGGGACTCTATACTCTGGAGTGATGAGACCAAGATAAATGTTTTGGGAACTGATGGCTTCAAAACTGTATGGCGTCGCAAAGGTGAGGATTACAAAGAAAAATGCATGGTGCCTACAGTGAAACATGGTGGTGGCAGTGTCCTTCTGTGGGGTTGCATGAGTGCTGTTGGTGTCGGGGAGCTGCATTTCATTGATGGCATCATGAATTCACAGATGTATTGCTCTATATTGAAAGAGAAGATGCTACCATCACTCCGTGCCCTTGGTCGTCGTGCACTTTTCCAACATGACAATGATCCTAAACATCTAAGGCCACTGTTGGATATCTGAAGAAGAACAGGGTGAAAGTGATTCAGTGGCCAAGCATGTCTCCTGATCTGAACCCAATTGAACACCTTTGGGGAATTCTGAAGAGAAAAGTTGAGCATCACTCTCCATCCAGCAAACAGTCTCTGAAAGAGGCCATTCTCGAAGAATGGAAAAAGATCGATGGAGCAAAATGTTGTCAACTTGTCCATTCCATGCCTAGAAGACTTGGTGCTGTCATTAAAAATCATGGAGGCCATACAAAGTACTAGATGTAGTAGTTTTTGTTGTGGGGTGTACTCATTTTTGCATCGCCTTTATTTGAGTAAAACTGAAAAATGTGCAATCTAAGTTTATATTTTTAACCTTTCTTTTATGTTATAAGTCAAACATTTGTTATATTAAACTTGGTCTTGACAACATTTTGGAAATAGTTTGTGTTCATTGAGATATTGTTTAAAAAGTAACTTTTCGAAGGGGGTGTACTCATCTATGCTGAGCACTGTACATGTTGAGTATGTAGGAGGGAGGACGTTAGCAGGGCTTTTAGAATGTAGTATATACATGTTGAGTATGTAGGAGGGAGGACGTTAGTAGGGCTTTTAGTATGTAGTATATACATGTTGAGTATATAGGAGGGAGGACGTTAGTAGGGCTTTTAGTATGTAGTATATTCATGTTAAGTATGTAGGAGGGAGGACGTTAGTAGGGCTTTTAGTATGTAGTATATACATGTTGAGTATGCAGGAGGGAGGACGTTAGTAGGGATTATCGAACACAACCCTATTTTCAGCAGGAAACACAAATACACAGGCGTCACATTTCAAACTCAGATTTCAAAATATTTCAAAGATTTTTCTTCAGTTGCCAAAACAAAGAAACTGTATAAATATTTTTTAGGGTTAAAGTGCATAATCAGTCGATTTACGAGAATTAAAATCTGAGAAATTAGTTGTGATTGATCTTGCGGCTAAATAATCATAGTCTTTTTATATGGAGAAGTTACGCACTATAGCTTAATATTTTCTTAAAAATTATTTGAACATTTCGAAGGTGAAAAATATTCGGAAGACGTATTTCAAGAAAGAGGAAAGATACAACAAATAATAAAAAAAATTACGGCACTATCTGATGAAGACGGCTGTGTGTTCATGTGGTGGTGACGTAGGGACGAGGGAGGGGACTGCTGTGTGTTCATGTGGTGGTGACGTAGGGACGAGGGAGGGGACCGCTAACTGCTAGTCACTGACAGGACGTTGGCTAAAAGGAGCAAATCACTTACTGGACCTTTAAATGTGGGATATACAGTAGGCCTACACAAATATACATTAATTTAACAGGAATTTATATATGTACATTTATTTAAATATAAAGTTATCACAAGAAAAAAAATGTTTTGGCAACTGTAGAATAACTCCAGTGGAAGAATTTAAGTTAATTATAATTTAATTTAATTAATTAATTGATTTTTATTTTTTTTATTTTGCTAGATGTTTAAGTATCTGAAGCTTTGGATACCAAGCTGCATCATAATGTATTTACAGGAAGGGAAATAAAAACACAGCAATTACGTACTGCCCCTTTAAAATATTGGTTAACGCCCACTCTCACGCATGCACGCACGCACACACACACACACACACACACACACACACACACACACACACACACACACACACACACACACCACACACACACACACACACACGTAGCAGATAGTGAATGAAGCATCAACAGTGTAATTTAAACCCCAAGAAAGCTGGACCCTGAGTAACAGGATCTCACATAGAAACATCTTCGACCCGAAAAACCCAAAAATTGACAATTTCACACAAAAAAAAATCATTTTAAAAGAACAATTTTTAATTTAAAATAATCTGATTAAGACGAGTGTCTCAGTGTGGATTATGTACATGTTTAAAACAAGGGATAAATTAGAATTTGCCTTTGTGAAAATAAGAACTGCTTTCACGTAAGGAAATCAAATCAGTGTGTTGCCGAACTGTATATGGGTCACGTGTTGTTTTCATTTCAATTTGACGCAAAATGGTCTAGAGAACAATTTGGGTTTGAGGGTTGAGAAAAAACCAAACTGACCCTGAGTTCGAAATCACATACTATATACTATTTAGTATGCCAGAAAAAGATTTAGGATGTCCCAATACATGCAGGTCAATTGTAGTATACTGAAAATACACAAATTCCCCACTAACTCCAATAGCATTATTCTTGACACTTCTCGACATAATGAAAAAAAAATCTTCTTTATCTAATTTTTTTTCTCTCTCCTGTCTGTGGCCCTAAAACTCTTCTGTACTTTAGTATGTAGTGTAGGAAAAAGAAAGAGTATGTGATTTGGAACGCAGGGTGACTTTGTGTTGAGACAGTGGTCAGATTTCAGTCAGATTTTAGAGTCTAGTCTAGTCTAGTCTAAATTTTGTTTTGGTTACAGAGGTCGGAAAAAAATATTATACACCAAATGATGGCACATTGAATCAGTGATTTGCAATGGAGATGTGAGTGTCGTCTGCATAGAAAGACATTATTTTGTGCGACTTCGAACATATAGAGAAAAATGAAACTTGGGAACGTCCAATAGTCATTTTTTAAAGACTTAAAAAAAAACTCTAAATGTACAAGTCCATTTACCATTTACGTTTTGTTAGAAATGTAGTTATAGCAACACCAAAATGTGGCATTGACGTGACGAAAAAAAAATGGATTCTTGAAAATAAATTAATTTGTAATATTTTTTACAATTTGGTCGAATCATTTTCTCACCGCAATAGAAATTCAGTAAAATGTAAAATGCTACTTTATATTCCCAACAGATAATCTTGATAAACTCAGACGTTGTGTTCAGGGACAGGCAGGAAAAATCATTGTATTTTTTTTTTAGAAAAGCATAAAATATATTAGAGAAAAATATTTTTTGCAAATATTTTTTTTTTAAATTTTATGTTTAAAACAACAACGAAAACACTTTAATCTCAGATCCTCTCTTTTATATTATAAATATATTTAAATACAAATTGTGGTTAGAATTTAACAATGTGGGTTATGAATAGGTGAACTACGGCAAGCCACAAGGGACAGATTTAAATTATCTCAAAATGTACGTATGAAAAAAGTATTTTTAAAAATGTTAGACAAAAAATCTCAAATTTCTTGGATAAAATCATACTTTTTTAACAGAAAAATATGTAAAATTAAGAGAATAAAATGTCTTTAAGAGAATATAGTTGTAAGTTAATGACATAATAAGTCATATCACAACAATTAAGTCTTTAAGTTGAAAGCAAAAAAAAATCGTAATTTTCATGATAATTTATAAAAATATATCCAAATATTGAAATGATAAACTTCTGCTTTATTCCTTCAATTTTAAAATCGTTTCTAATTAATCATATTATATTAATTATTATTTAGAATAATTTAAATCTCAAAATATTACAAAATGTTCAGTTAAAATTCTGAATTTATCCTTAAATATTGTTAAAAAAAAATTCTCTTAAGCGTTTGAACTTAAAGACTCACATTAGCCCTAAACGTAAAATAATAATTAAAATAGAAATAAAAATAATATTAATCAGTCGTGTTTTTAGGATACACACCAGTGCAAACATTCCTAAAATTAAGGAAAAAATAAAGGAAACATTTTTAAAATAGTGGATTTGTATTTTCACCCTTTTACTAGACAGTTGGTGCCAGTTGGTTTCACCTGAGGATATTAGTATTTGTTATTTTCACTCACATTTTCATGAAACCGATAAAAACTCTGAATTTATTTAAAGTGAGATTCTGCTCCTCAAATCCACTTTCTAGCTATTTCTACGTCCCTTAAAACCATTTTTCAACCTTAAAACTACGAAATATTCATTTTCATTTACACAACACACAAAGTGTTGTGTAAATGTTCAACAGTTGCTTGCTGCCTGTGTTGACCAGGTCTCCCTTTGAAAAAGAAATTCTTAATCTCAAGTGTCTCCGAGGAACTTTCAGTGTGTTAATTCTAGCGCCCCCCTTTGGACTAAAAGCAGTAGTGTTTTTACTACGCCAGCTGTTGTTCCTGGGTGAGCGTATACCCATGACAAAGGCATTAAGAAAAACTATATAAAAATAGCATTCTTTAGCACTGATGGTCTCGTTTGCCTGTCACATGTAATTTATGATCATCAGAAGAAAAACGAGACTGTTTCAGAAATATTTAAAAGTTCCTCGTAGCTACTTTAAACCTAGTAAAAAAAACACAAAAATCTCCCACTTGATGCATAGTCTCATGTAGATTCACCTCAGTCTCTTTCCGTCCAGAGGCCTTGTTTAGATTTCGGTTTGTGAAGAGTTAAAAAGTTAAAAGTTGCAAAAAAACATCGTAGGATTTCACGTGAGCAGTGAGAGTTTGGGGTAAGACTCTTCGACCAGCGCGTGCACCGTCATCCCAACCTTCACCAGACCTCTTTCCTCCAGGATGTGGTGCGGCAGACACAACTTGTCCTGGAGAGGGGAAAGAGAGAAATCACACTATCAAATTCTGTGGCATTCTGTGGGAAAGAAGAGTGTGTTATTAAAGATATAATGTGTAACTTTTTTTAAAAGGTGGTGTCAGAGAAAACGTTATGTTTTTTTTTTTTTTTTCAACCTTTATTTATACAGGTAAATCCCATTGAGACCGAAGACTCTTTTACAAGGGAGACCTGTTTTCCTTTCCCACGTTACCATTCACACACACATTCATACACCGATAGCAGCAGGCTAACTATGCGGCAGACACAACTTGTCCTGAAGAGGGAAAAGAAAGAAAACGTCATGAATACAAGATCACACACCATTAAAGGGCATTCTGTGGGAAAGAACAGTGGTTTTAAAGATATAACGCGTAACTTTAAAAAAAAAAAAGGTGGTGTCAGAGATCCTGGATAATGCTTGTTGAAAATTTAATAATTTTTTTGTCAAAATCAGTGAATATCTCCTCATGATCTGCTAGCTGCTTGTTTTTTAAAGCTATGGTGTGTAACTTCAGTTTTTTCCCCCAACTGCATTAATGCCGGTTACATTCAGGCCATTCAAGAACACACATTTTTTGGAAAATATTTGAAAGAGGATAGATTTCGGAAGTATTTTCAAGAATCTGATATTAGCAAAAAGTGATTTTGACAGGAAGCGTTCTCCAGAATCACTGACTCCACCTTTATCTTTGGAGCTCTTTTAGGAAATGATGCTAAGAGTTGTTGGGGTGTATTCACGGACAGTTGAAAATGTGTGAATCCTTGATTAATTTTTTTTTAATTAATAATAATAATGGATTGGATTTATATAACACTTTTCAAGGCACTCAAAAGCGCTTTACAGGGTTCCAGGTTCCATTCATTCACACACAGTCATACTGGTGGTGGTAA
Organism: Ammodytes dubius; assembly: GCA_026122265.1. Classification (NCBI taxonomy): domain Eukaryota; kingdom Metazoa; phylum Chordata; class Actinopteri; order Uranoscopiformes; family Ammodytidae; genus Ammodytes; species Ammodytes dubius. Next base: position 30,929,959 of record CM047516.1, read on the forward strand.
ACTACCATAGTAGCCACAGCTGCCCTGGGGCAGACTGACGGAAGCGTGGCTGCCATTCAGCGCCTACGGCCCCTCAGACCACCACCACCTCAAACATACAGCAGTCATACACATTCACACGAGGCAAGGTGGGTGAAGTGTCTTGCCCAAGGACACAACAACCATGACACAAGTGGCAGGGCGGGAATCGAACCGCCAACCATTCGATCATTGGCCGACCCACTCTACCACCTGAGCCAGTCGCCCCATTATGATTTTGATACCACTTGTGTACAATGCCTTCAAGCTCCATTGACATATTAAGGCCATTCCCTTATACTTACCTTTTGGTAGCAGTCATGGAGTGCAAAGATATACTGTATAGATAAATAATAATAGAAAAATAAAACTATTGTATATCCGACTATTGTCTCACCATCATAGACTGTTAAAAAAAAAAAAAAAAAAAATATGAATGAATGAATGTCACACTTAAGAATATCCCTCAACTGAATTTATTTATTTATTCTCTTAAACATTCATAAAAAACTCTCTCCGTCCGTCTTACATGGAATCAGCACAAATCATCTTAGCAACTTAAATTCTACCGCTGGATTTAATTCACACAATATGAAATCGTGAATAATTTTCAGAAATGTACATTAAAGGTGCAGTGTGTAACTCTGTGTGTGTCAGAGAAGTGAAACATTTTCTAAGGTTTATTCTCATAACTGAATAAACAAACTTTCCTCACAGGAAAATGTGATCCCTGGAACACTGTTTGAAGTTAGAAAGCTTCCTGAAAAGTTACCGTTTCACTGTTGTTGTTTACAGCAGCAGGGCCCACATTTTGGTTTACAAACATATTCTAGTCTTACGTTTGGTTCCAGGTTCTTCAGAATAATTTGATTTATGATGATAGAATTATTCAAAACAAAGAATTACAAGTAGAGAAAATATGTTTAGTAAAGTAACTGCAGGCTCTGTGAATGTAAACAAATCCCCCTCCTCTGAAACTACACAGTGACCCTTTATCTCAAAAATAAATTCGAAATTAAAGAGACAGTACAACAAAAAATAATGATTTTTAAAGTTAAATTGAGCAAAGCAAACATTTTAAATTCCTCTCAACATTACGGACTAGTCCTAGTACTATATATCAAACCTTCTAAGATAAACAGCTTATATATTTATATTTATCTACATATACTTTCATAAATTAAACTAATTTCTATAGCCCTTCACGTTTCACATTGCATATCAGGAGATACTTGACAAAAATAAATAAAGAAAATGCACTTAATATATGTTCATAAACTTTTTCACCAATTACTTTTCCACAACGTTTAAAGGTGCTATGAGGAACTTTTAAATATTTCTGAAACAGTCTCATTTCTCCTCTGATGATCATAAATTAAATGTAACAGCAAACCAGACCATCAGTGCAAAGAATGCTATTTTTATATAGTTTTTCTTAATGCCTTTGTCATGGGTATACGCTCACCCAGGAACAACAGCTGGTGTGGTAAAACACTACCGCTTTAGTCCAAAGGGGGCGCTAGAATTAACACACACTGAAAGTTCCTCGGAGCTCCTTTAAATTAACTCCCACAACCAAAACAAACAACTAAATCTCAGCAGGAAAACTGAAAATAATACATTTTAATACCGAGTTTATAAAGAAACACGAGTGAGTGTGTGTGTGTGTGTGTGTGTGTGTGTGTGTGTGTGTGTGTGTGTGTGTGTGTGTGTGTGTGTGTGTGTGAAGGAGAATACGTCAACAATGGCACAATTTAAAAAAAAATTAAGTTGTTCCTTCCAACGAGCTGTCGATATTTTAAAGGTGCAAAGAGTTTATATTGCTCCAAACGGTGAAGTAAACAAACATCTTTTGTTTTTTGCATTGATGGCTATTTAACTCTTCCTTTCCTACATGACATTAATCGTGGGGCGCTCTGGTGGTGTAGTGGATAGAGCGTGTACCATATCGGCTCCGGCCTTCATTGCAGTGGTCGCGGGTTCAAATCCGACCCGTGGACCTTTACTGCAGGTCATCCCCCCTCTCTCTCTCTCTCTCTCTCTCTCTCTCTCTCTGTCTCCCCATTTCAACTCTGTACTGTCTAATAAAGCTTGAAAATGGCCAACAATAATCTTTAAAAAAAGAAAGAATCCCAGGGACTTCTGAATGCGCAACATATCCGATTATTCGATTATTAATATAGTAACTTGCTTCTGTTAAAGACTCTCAGTGTTCGTTTATCGCAAAAAGACAAAAATACGTTTAAGAAGCGAAAAGACGAGAACAAAATAAATCAATCAATCAGGCCAGGATTATTAGGATTATGCTGAAGATGCATTCACATCACATGGGACTAAAGAAGAATTTGCAGATCGAAGGTAAACCTGCTTTTAACTGAGTATTATAAGTCAAGTAACTACGAGAAACACGCATTGTTCCTTTAATTGTTCTAAAAAAGTTTTTCTTGGGTGAATGATTTTATTAGTCAGCAAAATATATGGAAAACTTACTAACTTTTCTACGCTTGGATGTGATTTTTCCCTTGTGACATAAATGCATCGCAAAAAAAAAAAAAAAAAAAAATCTGAAAAATATGTCAGGTCCGAAGATGAAATATTTAATAAGTAAATTAGGGGTGTGGAATATTCCGAAAAATCTGTCATGTGACTTGCTGTAGCCATGGTTACGTCATCTCGATCAAGAACTTGAGTGGTGACGTCGACTAATGAAGTAAAATAAATAAATTAAAAAAAAACACAAATTAGGGAATGCGGTTAAGTCATCTTGGTCCAGGTGTCTCTGTCTCCCCATTTCAACTCTGTAATGTCTAATAAAGCTATCTCTCTCTGTCTCTCTCCCTCTCTCTCGCTCTCTCTCTCTCTCTCTCTCTCTCTCTCTCTCTCTGTCTCCCCATTTCAACTCTGTACTGTCTAATAAAGCTTGAAAATGGCCAACAATAATCTTTAAAAAAAGAAAGAATCCCAGGGACTTCTGAACGCGCAACATATCCGATTATTCGATTATT
>CM047516.1:30945481-30960481 GCA_026122265.1 Ammodytes dubius
TAGATAGATAGATAGATAGATAGATAGATAGATAGATAGATAGATAGATAGATAGATAGATAGATAGATAGATAGATAGATAGATAGATAGATAGATAGATAGATAGATAGATAGATAGATAGATAGATAAGGGCAGGGTGTCTTATTGTATCATTTTGTATGAAATGTAAAGCCCACTGAGACAAATGTATTTGTGATTTTGGGCTATACAAATAAAACTGATTTGATTTGATTTACGCACTGTAGCTTTACATAACACCAAAGCTAAAGTTGTGTTTTCAGCTGAAAAAGTCTTAAAATCTTTGTTTACGTTCAGGAGTTTTTATTGCGACTAGACGCTGTTAACTTTCTGGAACATATCAGGCCTTATATGGAGCAACTGACTGACACACACACACACACACACAGACAGAGACACACACACACCACACACACACACACACACACACACACACACAGACACACACAGACACACAGACACAGACACAGACACACACACACACACACACACACACACACACAGGCAGACCAACACACACACACAGACACACACACACACACAGAAATACACACATACACACAAACAGACACAGACACACACACACACACAAACACACACACACAAACACACACACACAAACAGCTGGGACCGATCTAAAATCTTTAACTCTGCTCCAGTGGAAGTAGATTACTCCTTAAGGGACGGTTATCAAACACTTAAAATAAAAGCTATAAATACACACAGACAAAACCCAGACTCAAATTATAACACACACTCGCTCACTCACTCACTCACTCACTCGCTCACATCGCTCACTCACAGACTTGGAGAGACAATCCCCTTTTTTGTTTGCACCGGACGCAGCGTAAAAAACGTGCTATCGTATGTTGCCTGTCAAAATGAATCTTTAGAATCACACACATTCTAGTAAACTTCAATGTTCATTTTCTGGGTCATTTTGCGCACACACACGCACGCAGGCAGACAGACAGACAGGCACAAAAAAAGTATTATTATTATAAAAGAAATGTCAAAAAAATTAGCAAATCGAATAATTTTTTTTTCCTTGTTATTGATATTTTGTCTCTTTAGAACATTTGGACTTTTTCATTTAGTAGATTTTTTTGGTCCAAAATTTTAACTTTAACTCAAAATGTTGTTTTAACATTTTCCCTTTTTTTCTTGAAATTTTTACTTTTCCTCGAAATTCTATTTTTTTCTCCAAATTTTGACTTTTTCAGTTTCGCTCTAATTTTTTTCGCATTTGGCCAGTTTTGGAAATTTTGACTTTTTCATCAACATTTTAAAGATTTTTTTTAAATTTTTTCATTTCGACCAAAAAGTTCAAACGTAGGCACAAGTTTAGAAACAATTCTGAATGTGTAGGGAAAACATTTTTTGAAAAGAAAAAAAAATTTTTTTAAGGAAAAGTCAAAACTATGAAAAGAGTGAAAATGTTTCAAAAGTCAAATTATTGATGAAAAAGTGAAAAAATTCAAAAACTGTTGAAATGTCTAGAATTCATTTAGATTTGGATAAAAAGTTCAATTGAAAGAATAAATAAAAAATAAAAAAAAGTATCCCGCTGGTTTTTATCCAATCAGGAGACAGAGCTCTATAAAGAGGGCGGGTCTCTGTGCCCGTGAACAATGACTCGCTGCTCTCCATCGCGGCACTATCTGATGAAGACGGCTGTGTGTTCATGTGGTGGTGACGTAGGGACGAGGGAGGGGACTGCTGTGTGTTCATGTGGTGGGGACGTAGGGACGAGGGAGGGGACTGCTGTGTGTTCATGTGGTGGTGACGTAGGGACGAGGGAGGGGACTGCTGTGTGTTCATGTGGTGGTGACGTAGGGACGAGGGAGGGGACTGCTGTGTGTTCATGTGGTGGTGACGTAGGGACGAGGGAGGGGACTGCTGTGTGTTCATGTGGTGGTGACGTAGGGACGAGGGAGGGGACTGCTGTGTGTTCATGTGGTGGTGACGTAGGGACGAGGGAGGGGACTGCTGTGTGTTCATGTGGTGGTGACGTAGGGACGAGGGAGGGGACTGCTGTGTGTTCATGTGGTGGTGACGTAGGGACGAGGGAGGGGACTGCTGTGTGTTCATGTGGTGACGTAGGGACGAGGGAGGGGACTGCTGTGTGTTCATGTGGTGGTGACGTAGGGACGAGGGAGGGGACTGCTAACTGCTAGCCACTGACAGGACTTTAGCTAAAAGGGCCAAATCACTTACTGAACCTTTAATCATTAAAGCTGCAGTGTGTAACTTTGTGTGTGTCAGAGAAGTGAAACATTTTCTAAGGTATATTATTCATAACTGAATAAACAAACTTTCCTCAAAGGAAAATGTGATCCCTGGAACACTGTTTGAAGTTAGAAAGCTTCCTGAAAAGTTACTGTTTCACTGTTGTTGTTTACAGCAGCAGGGCCCACAGTTTGGTTTACAAACATATTCTAGTCTTATATGTTTGGTTCCAGGTTCCTCAGAATAATTTAATCTTGATTCACGATGATAGAATTATTGTGTATTCCGGTTGAGTTGTATGAAATGTAAAGCCCACTGAGACAAATGTATTTGTGATTTTGGGCTATACAAATAAAACTGATTTGATTTGATTTGAGTGACGTCAGTTGGTTTGTTTGTTTTGAACCTACCGCTGGTGACAGCTCCGTGGTCATGGCAACGGGCTGAGTCTCTACGGAGGGGCGGAGCCTGAGAGAAGCAGGAAGTAGGCGGAGAGCAAGGCAGCGAGCAAGGAGCTACATGGGAACGCCACGGAGGGGAAGCCACGTGTGTGTGTGTGTGTGAGTGAGTGAGTGAGTGAGTGAGTGAGTGAGTGAGTGAGTGAGTGAGTGAGTGAGTGAGTGAGTGAGTGAGTGAGTGAGTGTGTGTGTGTGTGTGTGTGTGTGTGTGTGTTACAACAGGTTTACAAGGACAGCAAAGCAAGGCAACGGTCGTTCAGAAAATATGATTTAAAATACACATGCAAAGGAGCGTTAGAGGCAAAACAGCAAGGCAGAAATCATTCAACAAAATAAATAAAAATATTAAAAAAATTAAGACAATTATTTTAGAAAAACAAATAAAATTATAAAAAAATAAAAATAAATATTATTATAATTTTAATTTAATTTTTATGTTGTGGAAATATGATTTAATGAAAACACATGCATAGTCGGGTTATATGAGGTGATTTTAGGACCAGATGACATGCAACAGATAGTGAGTGAAAACGACAGAGTGACAGACGAATGAATAAGTGTAATTTAGAGAGAGTAGGAACGTGTAGGAAAGTGAGAGAGAGAGAAAGAGAAGGAGAGAGAGAGAGAGAGGGGGGAGAAAGAAAAGGAGAGAGAGAGGGAGAGAGACAGAGAGAGAGACGAAGAGAAGGAGAGAGAGAGGAGGGAGAAAGAGAGAGAGATATATGACGACAAAGGAGAGAAAGAGAGAGAGAGACAGAGAGAAAGAGAGAGAGATATATAATGACACACAGAGCACAAAAACAAAGTAAAGATTAGTCGCAGTTTCACACTTCACCGCATGCTGTTAGCACCGTGTTAGCTACAGTACACGTTAGCGACATTTCACACACCGCTAACAGCTAGCAACTAACAGCTAGCAGACAAAAGGCTTGAATGGCTGATATACTGTAGCTTTAAAAAAAATAAAAATAAAAATAAATAAAGCATGGGGCTGAATTTAGCTATCTTTCTACACACCCAGCGCACACAAGCATCAAACACAAAGCAGCTGATGTGGAATGACACGCTATGCAAACCTGCCTTTAGTTTTAAGGACACGAATACTTGGAATTAAAACCGTCTCTATTCTACTCAGGTATCGGGAACTTTGTTTCAGGTGGTGCCTAGTCATAGCAGACCGTATTTTTATTTATTTCTTATGAACGAATTTCATAAATTTGTTATCATTTTATGTTGTAAAAAAGTAACGGTTTGAAATGAAGTGAGGTCACTTTTGTATTATCATGAAACTGGCAATCATCCGTGTCTGTCTGTCTGTCTGTCTGTCTGTCTGTCTGTCTGTCTGTCTGTCTGTCTGTCTGTGTGTCTGTGTGTCTGTCTGTCTGTCTGTCTGTCTGTCTGTCTGTCTGTCTGTCTGTCTGTCTGTCTGTCTGTCTGTCTGTCTGTCTGTCTGTCTGTCTGTCTGTCTGTGTGTGTGTCTGTCTGTCTGTCTGTCTGTCTGTCTGTCTGTCTGTCTGTCTGTCAGTCTGTCTGTCTGTCTGTCTGTCTGTCTGTCTGTCTGTCTGTCTCTCTCTCACCTGATCTTGGTTTCAGTCCGAACACAGGGCTGCAGTATGATGGAGGTCTGTCTTCTCTCTGGAACATGAAACACTGTTTAGTTTATCGGTTCCATTAAAGCTGCTCCGAGGAACTTTCAGTGTGTGTTAATTCTAGCGCCCCCCTTTGGACAGAAGCGGTAGTGTTTCTACTACGCCAGCTGTTGTTCCTGGGTGAGCGTATACCCATGACAAAGGCATTAAGAAAAACTATATAAAAATAGCATTCTTTATCACTGATGGTCTCGTTTGCTGTTACATGTAATCTATGATCATCAGAGGAAAAATGAGACTGTTTCAGAAATATTTAAAAAGTTCCTCGTAGATACTTTAAATAGTGTGTCCATCCATTTGTATGCACTATCGCTGTTGTCCAAAGGGGGGCGCTAGAATTAACACACACTGAAAGTTCCTCTGAGCACCTTTAAGGTTTTAAGAGTAGAAAGCAAGACAACCAAAACATACAGGAACAATAACGTTGACTCAATAATGTACAAAGAACGTATTTGTCAGTAATTGCTAATGAGACAAACACACTGACACGCGGGACAGTGTGTGTGTGTGTGTCTGTGGGTGTGCAGTAGTGGCCTTAACGATCTGGGGGCCCGTTTCAAGACCTAGTGTGGGGCCCCCCACTTTTCGTTATTTTCTTAAATTACTTTTTATGAACATTATAGAATTTACAAATTTAAATCGTATTCCTAAAGGCTCATCATGAAGCCCCTTAGACAGAGCTACTAATGCTGTTTTCTTATGCTTTTGTATTTCTCCCCTACTAGTTGAGGGGCCCATGATGATTTATTTCCTTATTTTAGGTGATTCCTTTCTGGACCCTGTTATTGACATGAGTGACTGAGCTCTTTGACTATGCAACATGAAAAGTTACTATCAGTATCTCTGGCTTAGGGCCCCTGAGGCCCCTGGGCCCGGTAGCATGCTCAAGAATTATTTATCAATTTTTTTATTTTTTGGGGGGAGGACGGGGCCCCATTCAATTGAATGGGTTGAAACATAGCTAAGGCCACTACTGTGTGTGTGTGTGTGTGTGTGTGTGTGTGTGTGTGTGTGTGTGTGTGTGTGTGGTGTGTGTGTGTGAGTGAAAGTGTTGTAACATCGACTGACACGAAGCGATAGATGAATAAACGTTCCACTGTGTTTACATGTGAATCTTGCCGCCACATGTAAACACACACACACACACACACACACACACACACACACAACACACACACACACACACACACACACACACACACACACACACACACACACACACACACACACACACACACACACACACACACACACACACACACACACACACACACACACACACACACACACACACAGAGCCCTGCGTTTACCTGGAGTGACATACGGTAGTCATACTCCCGACATGCTAGCGTGGCCTTCTCTAGAATCATCTTTCTCTTCTGCTGGAATTCACAGTCCTACACAACGCACCACACGTTTAGCTTAAATATTAATATTACGTTTAGCTTAAATATTAATATTACGTTTAGCTTAGCTTAATAATATTTATACAGCAGTTGGTTCTGAGCGAGTGATTTGATTGGACGAGAGACCTTCTATGCGTTCTGAAGGAGTGCTGATATGAGCGAACAACATCACTCTGACTGTTCACCAAACTGACCAAATCAGTCCGCTCACTGACGAGCCGGAGCTTCACTTGTGTAAACTGTGTGTCTGTGTGTGTGTGTGACTCAGGTTGACTGTGGCGAGTCTCTCCCCTGTGAGAGGGCATCGCTGCCACACACAGACAGAGACAGTGTGCGGTAGTCGCTCACACTCGCTGCTGTGTTTCTCTTCGGCACTCGGCCTGCGGCCTCGTACCTACGACCGAATCACAGCAGCGCAGATATAGAGCGACAACATGCTCCCTCTCGTGTGCTATTGCTTAAATATTACGTTTAGCTCCTTAAATATCGGCTACTACTGAGATTCCTAAAAACTTTATATATTTATTATTATTTTATTATTTATTTAAGTATACACTGAGTTTCTTTAGCTATATCCAGCTCTGGAAAACATTCAGAGATCAGTCTGGATTGTTCTTCAATCTTCATCTCTACATTACTTCATGGAAATGCTCTAAATGATGATATTTTTGGGGGGAATTTGGTAGGAATGCTGTCAGTAGTTTAGGGAGCAAAACCAAAATGTCTGTCTGTCCGTCCGTCCGTCTGTCTGTCTGTGTGTCTGTCTGTGTGTCTGTCTGATGACAGCTTGTTGTGTGTTACCTTTGGTGTGTTGGTGCCATCGTCACTGTCCTGCCCACTGAAAGAGAGAGGAAGAGAGGTTAACTTTGCAGACAGGAATGTAATAACATTTATTTTCTATTTTTTACACCCTCACTCACTCACTCACTCACTCACTCACTCACTCACTCACTCACTCACTCACTCACTCACTCACTCACTCACTCACTCACTCACTCACTCACTCACTCACTCACTCACTCTGTTAAGGTTGGAGGTCAACTCAGGTGGAAGAATATTTCAGGAGACTTGGATGAATTATGTAAGGGTTAATGCCCGACGAGGTGTCCAGGTATCAGGAGTTAATGGACACCGTGGAGGCGAGAACTGTCCGACGCGCAGCGGAGGACAGTTGCCTTCACGAAGTCCATTAATCCCTGATACCTGGACACCTCGAAGGGCATTAACCCGCTTATACCATAGTCACCTACTAATAAAAATAATAATTAGACCAATCAGTTATATTTTCATGCCTTTTTGCGATCAAATTAGATTTTTTTTGAACGAAACTAGATTTGTTTCGAACGAATAACAACTTGTTTCCACAGCAACGCCCGAGACCTCGTATAATAACTGGAATACCCATTGCAAACCCATAAGGTTCTTATGTAATGAAAACGTAGTTCAGTACTCCAGTCAATAGGAACAACCAAGGATACGACCTGGCAACGACATAATTTGGCTTTAACGGTGCGTTCAAATTGTACTGGGAAGTCGGACCGGGGATAATACGAGCAACGGGAGACTGCGGTAGCTGTTAGCCACAGACCTACTGTTATGCTAGCAATATACAGAGTCAAAAAACATTGCGCACGCTGTACAAACAGTAAATGTAATCACCCAACATGTTTAACAACAGTTCCACCGAGCTAACAAAGCATTTCCCCCAAAATAAATAACGCATTTCACGGAGAATGTGACTGGCGAACATGTGTATTACGGGCTACAGCCTGAAGTTACGTGAGGCAGTGACTGACTGACAGCAGTAGCCTATGTCCAGATAGACAGTGAAGCCGGTCTTTGGTGGCTAAACACATGTACACTCAGTTACAAACCTTTTGTCAAATTAAACAGGGTCTTACTCACCTTTTTAACGAGATAACCATTGACGTTTAACCAGAGGACATTAAGTTTAGCCACTTTATTGTACTACTATCGTTACTACAGCTCTTGTGTTACGACTCGAGCGCCATCCTGTGGTGTCCAGAGGCTATTGCACGGCAGGATATTTTAGGCTTTATAAATCCCAAATCCCTTATCAACACAGTTTAATCAGCGGCGAGCCGGCGACGCAGTGGACAGAATGTAAACAGTTCCATAGGTGTCCATACATCAGAAGTTAATCCACACCCATGGAATGTACTCCAGCCAATCAGAATAGAGTATTCACACAGACTATGGTATAAGAAGCAATATTTATTACAGACTTGGCCAAGGAGAACCGGACTGCAACTCTAGTGACTTGCACTTCAATTCTGACAAACTCATGCTTAGAGCTGTGTTTTAACCTCGCGCTATCTCTACCACCTCCCCGGCTCGGGCACCAAGCGTACCAATGTTTTGGTTCAGAGCTGAACACAGTGAACCATAACATTCTGGAGTCTAAGGAGATGAGACTTTATCTATACAGCTGACCTAAGTGTCTCCTAACAGGCTCCAAGGCTGACCTAGAGTCTGAGAGACAGACACACAAGACAGACAGACAGACAGACACACACACAGACAGACAGACAGACACACAAGATAGGCATATATAACCTCTCAATCTTTACCATTAATATTACAACTAAAGACCCAAAATTCCCTCACAACACACACACACACAACACACACACACACACACACACACACACACACACACACACACACACACACACACACACACACACACACACACACACACACACACACACACACACACACACACACACACACACACACACACACACACACAGTCTTACTTGAGTGATTCTTCCACAGTGACCATCTCCACAGGGTAGAGCTGAACCCCACACAGCTCCTCCTGCTCATTCATCCTGAAATATAGAAACACTTTATTAATGAATGAATGAATGAATGAATGAATGAATATCTTTATTGTCATTGTAACAGGTACAATGAAATTAAGTGCTGTCCTTTTAGTGCAAAAACATCTGTTGTGAGAAAATTAATTTCACTCATCACAATGTATTCATAAATAAATAAATAAAAACTATATAAATAGTCAATTATAAGAAGAAGAAAAAAAAGACAATAACAAGACATAAGACACAAGACACACCCACACAACATCCACATTCATAAATGTGCTTACACAAATGTGTGTCCCCACTATGCCTTAGTTTTAGCTGAATTTAGTGAGGTTATGGCTGTTGGGTAAAAACTGTGTTGTAGTAAATTCATTAGTTTTAGAAATGTAAACTGCGGCTTGGTAGCAGTGCATTAAAATAATCACAATCCTTATGTGAGCTTGCTACATTACATTACTGCACAATTAGCTGCAATTTGCAATTTAAAGCTAAAGTGTGTACATTTTTCATATTTATGAATGTCTGTTGCATTCAAGCCATCGCCAAACTAGATAATAAAAAGTTGATTAAGCCTATTATCAGCTCCACAAAACTCTCTCTGTGTTTCTCAGTTCTTCAGGGGCGGCAGTGGCGAAGTGGTACCCCAAATTGCTCCCGATAGTTAGCTTAGTTAACTTAGCACCCAAGTGCTAAGCCTACCCTGCGTGGTAGCTGCTGCTATCGGTGTATGAATGTACAAAACAATGTAAAGCGCTTTGGGTCTGTGAACAACGGAGATAAAGCGCTATATAAGTCCATTTACCATTTACCAGTATGGCAGCGTTTACAAACTGGTGCCCCTCCCCCTCCCCTCCCCCCCGACACTGGTGCAGGAGCTCAGAAAAAGCCCAAGAAATGTTTCAGTTGTTGATTCTACTGCTAAGAAAAAAAAACCTGGACGTACAGCAGAAGGTATAAAATAAATGACAGACAGAGGGACAGACAGACAGACAGACAGACAGACAGACAGACAGACAGACAGACAGACAGACAGACAGACAGACAGACAGACAGACAGACAGACAGACAGACAGACCTGGTTGGATCTTGCAGTAGTTCTACAGCCTCCTTCAGTTGGTTGATCATGTCGATGTGAGAGCCTCCCTTCGACCTGGAACAGAAACACAAGCAAGGTTAAATAAAGGAACTTTCAGTGTGTGTTAATTCTAGCGCCCCCTTTGGACAAAAGCGGTAGTGTTTTTACTACACCAGCTGTTGTTCCTGGGTGAGCGTATACTCATGACAAAGGCATTAAGAAAAACTATATAAAAAATAGCATTCTTTGCACTGATGGTCTCGTTTTGCTGTTACATGTAATTTATGATCATCAGAGGAAAGATGAGACTGTTTCAGAAATATTTAAAAGTTCCTCGTAGGGACTTTCATGAGAAAATCTTCTGTTTGTTTCATCGCAGGTTGAGCTGTGAGAATGTGATCTATCTATGATGTCATCAGTATGCTGGTGTGTGTTTGCAGTAAACAGAGTGAAGATGGAGGCAGCACACACACACACACAACACACACACACACACACACACACACACACACACACACACACACACACCACACACACACACACACACACACACACACACACGTACACACTCACATATTTAATATTTAAAAGTTCCTCGTAGAGATCTTAAGCTGTGTTTTTTTTTGGCCATTTTCAAGCTTTATTAGATAGTACAGAGTTGAAATGGGGAGACACAGAGAGAGAGAGAGAGAGAGAGAGAGAGAGAGAGACAGACAGAGAGAGAGAGAGAGAGAGAGAGAGAGAGGGGGGATGACCTGCAGTAAAGGTCCACGGGTCAGATTTGAACCAGCGACCACTGCAACGAAGGCCGGAGCCAATATGGTACACGCTCTATCCACTACACCACCGGAGCAGCCCGAAGCTGTGTATTTTTCAATAAGCTGCTCCCCCTTGTTACAATGCGATACTGTATCAATAAATACATAAATCTGGTCAATACAAATAGAGCGTATAATCACAAATCAGATTTATAGAAACATAAACAAACAGATGAACTTACATTTGTTCAGTCGGCCAGTGAGAGTCCTCTTCTATTCTGAGAGGCTCATCGAAGTCTGCTGCTGTCCTCCCCTGCACACACACACACACACACACACACACACACACACACACGCACAAACACACACGCACACACACGCACGCACACACACACACACACACACGCGCTCACTCACTCACACACAGACATACACACACACACACACACACACACACACAACGCACACACACACACACACACACACACAAATTAGCACCAGCTGCAGAAGTCACATGACTCACAGACAGAGACGTTACGACTGTCCCCTCGTACACACACTAAAACTCTGTGATGAACTGTTTACACTGCAGTGAATGTGTGTGTGTGTGTGTGTGTGTGTGTGTGTGTGTGTACGGTGTGTGTGTGTGTATGTGTAATGAATGGGTTAAGCTTCCTGAAAAGTTACTGTTTCACTGTTGTTGTTTACAGCAGCAGGGCCCACAGTTTGGTTTACAAACATATTCTAGTCTTAACGTTTGGTTCCAGGTTCCTCAAAATAATTTGATTTATGATGATAGAATTATTCAATACTAAGAATTACATGTAGAGAAAATATGTTTAGTAAACTAACTGCAGGCTCTGTGGATGTAAACAAACCCCCCTCCTCTGAAACTACACAGTGACCCTTTAACCCTTATGCCCCGTTAAAAAAAAGTTACACTGGGACCGCTTCGTACATTTTGTGTATTTTGACCTTTAAACTGCATTAACATGATGAAAGATCAATATTTTTTCACAATTTTTTTTTCCATTTTTTTCATGAAGGGGTTGTTATTCAATTCATGTTGTGATTTAATAAATCACAAATAAAAATTAACCCTTTAGATGCCAGTTTCGATCATATACCACCAACCGCTTTTTTGAAAAATACACTAAAATTCAATATTCAAATATTTTTTTAACTTTGATTATTATTAGTATCACCAGCTCACCCATCTGAATGATAGGTGAGAAAATTATATTTGGTGCATTATTATTTTTTGTTTAATGTCAGATTGAATAAAAAAGTTACACTGGGACCGCTTCGTACATTTTGTGTATTTTGACCTTTAAACTGCATTAAAATGATGAAAGATCAATATTTTTTCACCATTTTTTTTCCATATTTTTCATGAAGGGGTTGTTGTTCAATCTATGTCATGATTTAATTAATCACAATTAAAAATTAACCCTTTAGATGCCAGTTTCGATCATATACCACCAACCGCTTTTTTGAAAAATACACTATAATTCAATATTCAAATGTTTTTTTTAACTTTGATTATTATTAGTATCACCGGCTCACCCATCTGAACAATAGGTGAGAAAATTGAATTTGGGGCATTATTACTTTTTGAATAATGTCAAATTGAATAAAAAAAGTTAGATTTCTACCATTGACTTGCATTATAAGAAAACTTTTTGGCAACCCGCCTTTAAATTAAAGTGAAACATTTTTTTTGCCTCTGATTTCCCATATTACTGCAGAAAACACAATGCAATTGGGTAAAATGAAAGAGAATAGTAAAATTTACCCATTTTATCACCTCTTTTATCATCAAAATATGAATGTTTATGATGAAAACCACTCACTAAAACTACAAAATAACAGCTTTTTTTTTTTTTTTAGTGTGTGTGTATGTGTCTGTGTGTGTGTGTGTGTGTGCATGTGTAAGTGCATGTGTGTGTGTGAAAGTGTGCTTGTGTGTGTGTATGAGAGGAGAGAAAGTACAAGGGGTACAGATTTGCAGCCCTAATATCGTATGACACATGCAAACACACACACCCCCCCACACACACACACATACACACACAATCTTATTTTGTCATGGACATGCAGACAACAGTCCCCCCATCCATATCCAAACACATTTGACATTTTTCTTTAGATTTGTTGTCGCAGTGGCCAGTATTCCTGAAATTTTTTAAAATTATGAAAAATCCTATTTTTTTTCAGGTTTGTGTCATGAGGCAAGTTTTCCCCCAGTAATACACCATATGAAATTCATAAATCAACTAGATAATAGTTAAAACCTAAAATGTGATGCCTTACCTTCAAAATGAATGCAAAACATTATATAAATTCTGATTTTATCTTGGCATGGCCAAGGAATCAAAAATACTGGTTTTATGGCTTTCTATGAGTTTACGAAATGGCATCTTTTTAGACAAGGATTTCAGTGTATTTGATTTGAGTACACACAGACACACTCCTGGATTTTTTTTTTTAACTTCAACCATTCTGACTAAAAGATGTGTTCACTAACTACACATCAAAACAATTTTATTGTATTTTTTAATTTTTTTAACTGGTTTGCAGCCATGAATTACACAAGGATGCCAATTTGTTGTAAAGGGTCACCATAGAGGTCAGGGGGGGGGGCTAAAACGGGGCATTTTTTTTATTGACCTTATTTTTACATAACCTTATCAAGTTTACTACAGAGAAATGGGAAATTACAGTCAAAAATATTTTTCACTTTAATTTTAAGGGGGGTGTCAAAAAATGTCGTTATAATGGAAGTCAATGGTACAAATCGTGTAGTTAGCGGTCCCAGTGTAACAAAAACATCTCACACAGTCAAAATGAAGTGGAAATGGATGAAACTCAGAATATCAAAACTTCATTGTAAAACACACCTCCTTACCAAATTTTATGGCTAGGGGACAATCACAGCCAAAATTATCTCAAAAATGCGACCCCAGATACACAGAATTCCACCAACGGGGCATAAGGGTTAATATGACTTGTTACATGTTATTTCATGATGCATTTGTGTCTATTGATTTTACCCCTTTGGTCTGCCTGTTATAAATTTACATAAACTTAAAGCTGCTCTGAGGAACTTTCAGTGTGTGTTAATTCTAGCGCCCCCTTTGGACAAAAGCAGTAGTGTTTTTACCACGCCAGCTGTTGTTCCTGGGTGAGCGTATACCCATGACAAAGGCATTAAGAAAAACTATATAAAAACAGCATTCTTTGCACTGATGGTCTCGTTTGCTGTTACATGTAATTTATGATCATCAGAGGAAAAATGAGACTGTTTCAGAAATATTTAAAAGTTCCTCGTAGAGACTTTAACCTGATTTGACTTCAGCTCCTTATTTGGTCACAAGATTCTTACTATGACATCAGCGACTATAACAGGACGCTCCCTTGCTAACTACTTAGACACACACACACACACACACACTCACACACACACACACACACACACACACACACACACACACACACACACACACACACACACACCACACACACACACACACACACACACACACACACACACACACACACACACACACACACACACTCTAAGAATAAATAAAACTCTAAATAACTCACTCAAAATGGTGGTTTAGGCTTTTCCCATTAAAACAAAGCACATATGCCAGGAACCTAAGAATACTAGCGTGTGTGTGTGTGTGTGTGTTTGTGTCTTTATGAGTCAGTGAGTGTGTGAGTGTGTGTGTGTGAGTGAGAGAGAGAAGGACTGTGTGTGTGAGTGTGCGTGTGTGTGTGATCAGAGTGTGTGTGAGTGTGTATGTCAGTGAGTGTCTATGTGTGTGAGTGTGTGTGTGTGTGTGTGTGTGTGTGTGTGCGCGTGTGTGTGTGTGTGAGTGAGGCATTATTCATGAATGAGGCACTTAGAAAATGAATAAATATTTGAGAGCAGCGTACAGAATGGCAGAGAGCCTCACTGCATTGTATAACATTATATCTACATCACTGGGAACCTGAGTGTTGTGTTTTAGTTCATATAAATACAGACAATTCCACAAGAAATTAAACAGCATCAATTTTTCATTATTAACTAACCCTGCGTTCCAAATCTCCTCCTCTTTCTTTTTTCTATTCTACATACTACATCTGACCATAAAGATAATCTAGTTAGGATGCAGTATGCTACAATTGGGACATACTTTAACTTATTTATTTCATCATAACATGGCGCCTTGATCTTGCCTCTTGCTTTTATATCCGTCGCATCCCCGTTTGCTTTCATATGGAGGCTTCGTCGATGTGACGTCACTTCTGCTGCAGTGGTTTGTGTGGTCAGAACCTCCATAAAGCTGCTGGTTTCAACACTAAAAATCTCGTCTGGATCTTGTAGACATCCGGGTATTTTTAACCATACTAAATCTGACCACAAGACTCAGGACATCCTAAATCTTTTTTGTACCATACTAAATAGTAGATAGTATGAGGACTGGAACACAGGGAATCTTTCATTAAAAACTGAATGATAATACCACATAAGCACATGTTGCCTTACCTTGATGTAAACACAC
>CM047516.1:30977981-30980481 GCA_026122265.1 Ammodytes dubius
GTGTGTGTGTGGTGTGTGTTTAGTCTGATAATTCACTCATGACACTAGAGAACGATATTGCTCGTTCGCCCTATTTTTCCAAACTCCTTGGATGAAAAAAAATAGGGCAAGAAACGAACACCCAGAAAGATCAGTCTAATACGCACGCACACACACGCACACACACACACACACACACGCACACACACACACACACACACACACACACACACACACACACACACACACACACACACACACACACACACACACGTTTAGAGCTTCCACTCATCAGAAATGCTTTAACCAAACTGTGTCTAATTCTGGGGTGTGTGTGTTTTGATGTTGGCAGTGGAGGCATGCCCTGCAGCTCTGCCAGCGGTGCCCCACACACACACACACACACACCGTAACACAGCCCCCCCCCCCCCCCCACACACACACACACACACACACACACACACACACACACACACACACACACACACACACACACACACACACTACAGTGATGTGCTGACAGCAGAGAAAGATGTGGGTCAGTGGTGGGGGGTTGTTGTATTTAATGATGAGTGTGAGGTCTCTGTGTGTGTGTGTGTCTGTCTGTCTAGGTGTGTCTGTCTGTCTAGGTGTGTGTGTGTGTCTAGGTGTGTTAATGTGTGTGTGTGTGTGTGTGTCTGTGTGTCTGTCTGTCTGTGTGTGTGTGTGTGTGTGTCTGTCTGTCTGTCTGTCTGTCTGTCTCTGTGTGTGTGTGTGTGTGTGTGTGTGTGTCTGTGTGTGTGTGTGTGTGTGTGTGTGTCTGTGTGTGTGTGTGTCTCTGTCTGTCTGTCTGTCTGTCTGTGTGTGTGTGTGTGTGTGTGTGTGTGTGTGTTGCCAGTTTAGGGGAACTCCCCCTCTTTAATCCTGTTACCAGCTCTCTGCCTCTTTTCCTCTTTTTTTTCTATTTTTAAACTTGACATTTTTCCGTCACCAGCCACTAAAACACACACACACACACACGCTCACACACCCACACGCACACACACACACACACACACCAGCCACTAAAACATCTGGGAAACCCAACCTTTTTCCAGCCTCACTTGTAACTCTTAATCATCCATGCTTTGTTTTTTATCCCAGTAAAATAGACAATCATCGAATAAACGGAATGAGATTATCTCTAATACAGTGTGTGTGTGTGTGTGTGTGTGTGAGAGAGAGTGTGTGGTCTCTGTCTGTTATGTTAGCAGCGCCCCACACCCACTAAACCTACTGTTCTACTAATCCATGTCTGCTGGTCACTGGGTCACTCACACACACACACACACACACACACACACACACAACACACACACACACACACACACACACACACACACACACACACTGAAAGGCATACTGTAACACACACACACACACACACGCACACACACAGCTTTTGTTGTTTTGTCCGATAGCATCCTAGGCTGTGTATTAACACTGGATTTATTTTTTCCAGCACACACACAGTACAGACAGGTAGTGGATCATGAGGGGATATTCACTGATTTAGACAACAAGCGTTCTCCAGAATCACTGACTGCACCTTTAACTAGTTTTGGGAGCTTTAAGGTTTAATGTGGAAGTTACTTATAGAGAGGTGATAGTAGCCTGTCATAGGGGAGAGGAGAATTGTTTGTCTGTGGTAGAGTTGGGTGTGTGTGTGTGTGTGTGTGTATCTGTCTGTGTGTGTGTGTGTGTGTGAGGTTGTGAGGGTGTGTGTAACAGGGTATTAAAAAATAGCAAAGGTATTCCTTCAATGCTGTGGATAGCGTCATAAGCAAAGGTTGGGAAGGTTTAAAGGTATTAAAAAATGGATACCGCCCAACCCTAGTTTCTGATATTATATATTTATTCATGTTTTTGCTCTAAGTTTCCTAGAATTAAGAAAATCTAAATCAAATCAGTTTTATTACTACAGCCCAAAATCACAAATTGACATTTGCTTCAGTGGGCTTTACATTCCATACAGTATGATACAATATGACACCCTGCCCGTATCCATCTATCTATCTCTCTAGTTATCTATCTATCTATCTATCTATCTATCTATCTATCTATCTATCCATCCGTCCATCCATCTATCTATCCCTCTGCCCTCTGCCTCTGGTTGGAAGTGATATGGTTTGTTTATATAATCGACTGTAACAGTGACTTTAACTGGAGTGTAGATGGATGTGGATCAATTGAATGTCATGACAACATGTTGGATCCTTGGACATTAACAGATGGAAAAACATACAATTAAAGGTGGAGTCAGTGATTCTGGAGAACGCTTGTTGTCTAAATCAGTGAATATCTCCTCATGATCCACTACCTGTCTGTACTGTGTGTGTGAGCTGAAAAAAACATCAAGTGCAACAAAAATTCTCCAGGATGGCTTACTCCATTAATACACACGTATGATAGAAAACCGGCTCTTTCTGGGTGTGTGAGTGAGTGAGTGTGTGAGTGAGTGAGTGAGTGAGTGAGTGTGTGAGTGAGTGAGTGAGTGAGTGAG
>CM047516.1:30985481-30987981 GCA_026122265.1 Ammodytes dubius
TCTGTGTGTGTGTGTGTGTGTGTGTGTGTGTGTGTGTGTGTGTGTGTGTGTGTGTGACTGTGTGTGTGTGTGTGTGTGTGTGAGTGTGTGTGAAAAGGGAAGGAAGAGCTGTGAGGTGGAGGAAGTGAGGGGTGGTAAACTCTGGGTGGTGCTACACACACACACACACACACACACATCACACACAAACACACACACACACACACACTCATGTGTCCATCAACACACATTGAAAAACCCAACCCTGTGTTCTAGCCTGTGACTGATTTCAGAAATAAACTACTGCAGCAAATACTCAAGGTTTAGTTTGTCACTGGACATATTCTCTGTATGTTGATATGTGTTGATCCTAGTTTAAACTCATATACAGGTTGGTTTAAAGGCCTACTTCACCGGTTGGAATATGAAGGTGTATTGAACTCGGAGATCCCTATGAAGTATAAATGTGCAAAACAAATTGAAATCGGATCATCCTAGCCTGAGAAAAGGCAGAAAGAGTGTTTTAGGGTCTCACTGTCTAACCCTACATTTCTCTTTCTGTGACATCACAGTTCAATACACCTTCATATTCCAACCGGTGAAGTAGGCCTTTAAGTAGTCTTAGTATTCTTAGTTTGCTAGCGGTTTAATGATACTCCAGAAACTGTACAAAACACATTCATGAAAATAAATAAATGGACTTGACTTATAAATAATTTTTGCCGATTTTCTCAGCCACAAAGTGCTTTCCATTTCTTCCCACATTCACCCATTCACACACACATTCACCCATTCATACACCGATAGCAGCAGCAGACTCCACTTATAAAGCTCTTTTCCCTGGTTTTTCACAGACCCAAAGCACTTTACATTGTTTTGTACACAGTCACCCATTCACACACACATTCACACACCGATAGCAGCAGCTACCACACAGGGTGCAGGCTAACTATCAGGAGACATTTAGGGTTCAGTGTATCTTTGCCCAGGGACACTTGGACATGTGGCGGGGAGACGGGGGATCCAACCAGCGACCCTGTAACCCAACTGGCCTCATGATTCCATTTCGATTAACTTACAACCATCCAATTGCAAACTAAACTCGACGACAGGTCACTTTTCAACAATTACAATCAACAACTGACAGGGTCCAACCACTACACCACCAGTGTGACTGTGTGTGTGTGTGTGTGTGTGTGTGTGCAGGCCTGCCCACACAAATGACTGGGCCCCTGAAAGCCTCCAGTCAATGGCCCCCCCCTACCCATTACTCCTATCAACAATGTGTGTGAGTGCGCTCATCCCTCAATAAACACAGCGAATAACTATCTTATCAACCAGGGACAGTTGGGGGAGCAAGGGCTCATTATTACTTTGACCATGGTGGTTACGGCAAACATTAAAACAGGATGATGCTGCTCGTCAGCTTCATTGTGGTAGACCCGGCTGGCTGGTCGATTGGCCAGGTTTGTGAAAAACTGGTCAGACCTGGCTGGCCGTGTCAACCTGAAGACTTATGTCAAAGCCTTTAGAAGTTATAGTCCCCAAAGGGAAATTCTTTTTCACAGAAATTTACATTATGTGGAGAGATAATTTAAACCTGTTTGTAGACTCAGGAAAATGACAGAGTAACTAGCCTGTCCTGTTTATAAGAGTGTAGAAGAACTACAAAAGGTACCCAACCTGTTTTTTCATGGGGTCCAAATACTTTTCACAACGACACCCAAACACAAGTAGCAGGTACATGTGGAACGACTCAGGAAATATAATCCAGACAAAACTGTTTAATATCAAAACCCAATGTCGTCACCATTTGGCACACAAAGGGTTTATAGGATGGATTATGTTTGAAACAGTTACACTCCGCTGTGCTCAATCTGAAACATTTTGAACATTTCTGCTTTTCTACTGCTTTTTAAATGGCCCTAAGCGGAGCCGCGGCTCTGTGTAAACACCCAACTCTGAATAGATATGACCATACATAAAATGGTAAATCTAAAAATAAAGTTTAGCTTAGTTATAGGTTCTTGGCTTCCAAAGACCATGGGCCCCCCAAGTGGCTGGGCCCTAGAAAGCCTTCCCACTTTCTACCCCTTATGGGCGGCCCTGTGTGTTTGTGTGTGTGTGTGTGTGTGTGTGTGTGTGTGTGTGAGTGTGTGTGTGTGTGTGTGTGTGAGAGAGTATAATGATGAAAAAACAGTTTTATTTTTATCTGATTGGAGCAGAAATGGAGGTCAACGATATTCATAGAAAATCCAGCCGAGAGTTATTCATGTAATCTTATGTAATCTCTCTCTCCCACACACACACACACACAC
Organism: Ammodytes dubius; assembly: GCA_026122265.1. Lineage (NCBI taxonomy): Eukaryota > Metazoa > Chordata > Actinopteri > Uranoscopiformes > Ammodytidae > Ammodytes > Ammodytes dubius. Next base: position 30,987,779 of record CM047516.1, read on the forward strand.
ACACACACACACACACACACACACAGAGGATGTTGCTTCTGTCAATAGGGCTCACACAAACGTGCAGTGTGTGTGTGTGTGTGTGTGTGTGTGTGTGTGTCCACTGAAAAACTGCCAAACACTGCAGAAATGTGTATTGTCTAGTGCTGGGAACGTGTGTGAGTGTACACACACTGAACACACACACCAGACACACACAACAC
>CM047516.1:30990481-30995481 GCA_026122265.1 Ammodytes dubius
CATTTAATTTAGTGCATAATAGCTGAAAAAATTGTTTTGAATTATTTTTGTTTCCCTTAGAAAGGGTCTCATATATGTCCATATTTCTGCATATTTTGGACCAAGGCCTAGTGCCGCCATATTGAAAGTGTCATAGTTGAAATGTCATCAGGTGCATTGTTTAGAATTTAGAATTGTTCTTGTCCTTGAAGGCCACTGTAGCTTCTGTTATTATTCTAAAGGGTTGGGGTTACCCAGGGAGCGTTGCATTCTAGAACTTTGTAGAACTTTCTTGATGATGTCATATTACACACTGCACCTTTAAATCCTGCAGTGGCCCTTTAACTGTGCTGCTACATTGTGTGAGCAGCCTGCAGCTATATGACTGATGCACAGCAACGTTTGAGCTGAAAGACAAAACAGTCTCTTCCAAATATGGTCACGTCCTATAGACACTGGAGCACATACTGACTGATTGAATGTACATAATATTAGCTTTAAAGGTGAAGTCAGTGATTCTGGAGAATGCCTCACACACACACACACACACCTCTGTACTGGGGCGGGGGGGGGGGGTATTCACTTCTATTAAAGATTAAAGGTGTAGTCAGTGACTCTGGAGAACGCTTGTTGTCAAAATCACTTTTAGTCAAAATCAGTGAATATCTCCTCATGATCCGCTACCTGTCTGTACTGTGTGTGCGCTGAAAAAAAATACAGTGTTAATACACAGCCTAGGCTCTGTAAACTGGTAGGGCCCATTGTAGCTAGCAACATAACCATTTGCAGAGCCTAGGCTGTGTATTACATTTGATTTATTTTCAGCACACACACGGTACAGACTGGTAGCGTCTCGATCATGAGGAGATATTCACTGATTTTGATAAAAAGTGATTTAGACAACAAGCGTTCTCCAGAATCACTGACTGCACCTTTAAAGTTTCAACTGCTTGTCACTAAAAATTCAAAATGGAGATACAGGCAGTAGGAGTGAATGTCTGTCCCCAGAAGTAAAATCAACTGTTTTTCAGAGCCCAATATACATGATCCCAGCCCACGCTTTAAAACACATTAAACGTTAGGGAAATATATCAGAGGACGTTTTAGACCAAATACATTTTTTAAAGTGGACTTAAATATTAATTTGACAGGGGGGCGCCCTTAGCTCAGTTGGTAGGGCGTCCCCCCTCCCGGGCCGGGCCCAGCAGCAGACCCGGGTTTGATTCCAGCCCGCGGTCGTTCTCTGCATGTCACTCCCCTCTCTGCCCCATTTCAACTCTGTCTCTACACTATCAATAAAGCATAAAAATGCCAAAAAAATATCTTTAAAAGACAAACAAAACAAAAACACATTTCTTATAAACGTTAGGGGAATATATCAGAGGACGTTTTAGACCGAATACATATTTTAAAATGTTAATAAAATATTAATCTGACTCTCAGACTTGAAGGTTTGACTGTTTCATGATTTATTGAAGGTGGATTTTAACAGTTAGTCTGTGGCTGAGAAGAATTTAAAGTGTCTACGAGGAACTTTTAAATATTTCTGAAACAGTCTCATTTTTCCTCTGATGATCATAAATTACATGTAACAGCAAACGAGACCATCAGTGCAAAGAATGCTATTTTTATATAGTTTTTCTTAATGCTCGCTGATGTTTATTATACATACTACACAGCCAACAAACAAGCGTTTACTGTACAGTGTGTCTGTGTGTGTGTGCGTGTGTGTTTGTGTGTGTGTGTGTGTGTGTGTGTGTCTCTCTGTGTGTTTGTGTGTGTGTGTGTCTCTGTGTCTGTCTGTCTGTTTATGGCTCTTACTGATTAAAAAGGAAGTGGTGTGTGTGTGTGTGTGTGTGTGTGTGTGTGTGTGTGTGTGTGTGTGTGTGTGTGTGTGTGTGTGTGTGGTGGTGTGTGTGTGTGTGGTGTGTTGTGTGTGTGTGTGTGTGTGTGTGTGTGTGTGTGTGTGTGTGTGTGTGTGTGTGTGTGTGTGTGTGTGTGTGTGTGTGTGTTTTGGGGGACTTCCACTGCAGCCCATTCATCCTGATGACTGGACAAACTTCACTCCCACAAACTGCCCGACAGAGCGGCCATTAATAATAATAACAGCCATTTAAAGCTACAGTGCGTAACTTTCCCATATAAATGAATGTCTGTTACATTCAAGCCATCAGCCAAACGAGTTGACACAAAGTTGATTAAGCCTGTTATCAGCACCACAAAACTCTCTCTGTATATTTCTCAGTATGGCAGCGTTTACAAACTGGTGTCCCCCCCCCCACCCCTGACACTGGTGCAGGAGCTCAGAAAAATCCCAAGAAGAGCCCAAGAAATGTTTCAGTTGTTGATTCTACTGCTAAGAAAAAATACCTGGACGTACAGCAGAAGGTATAAAATCCCCTCTCAACGCCACTTTACAGAGTCACACATAACAAAGCAAACAAATAAAGAATTAAATATGACTATATATAGGAATATATTGTCATTAAGGGCGGCAGTGGTGAAGTGTGCAGGGAGGTCGCCTCTGGGTTACAGGGTCGGTGGTTCGATCCCCCGTCTCCCCGCCACATGTCCAAGTGTCCCTGGGCAAAGAGACACTGAACCCTAAATGTCTTCTGATAGTTAGCTTGCACCCTGCGTGGTAGCTGCTGCTGCTATCGGTGTATGAATGTCAGTGTGATTGGGTGAATGTGTACAAAACAATGTAAAGCGCTTTGAGTCTGTGAAAAACCAGGGAAAAGCGCTTTATAAGTGGAGTCCATTTACCATTTAAAGGTGTAGTCAGTGATTCTGGAGAACGCTTGTTGTCAAAATCAGTGAATATCTCCTCATGATCCACTACCTGTCTGTACTGTGTGTGAGCTGAAAGGATATATTGTATGAACACACAGGCTAGGCTCTGTAAACTGGTGTGTAAACAAAGGGGGCCTATACCGTAGCTAGCAACATGCCGGTTCACAGAGCCTAGGCTGTGTATTAACACACAGTACAGACAGGTAGTGGATCATGAGGAGATATTCACTGATTTTGATAAAAAAGTGATTTTGACTAAAAGCGTTCTCCAGAATCACTGACTGCACCTTTAAGGGTCATCATCATGGGTCATATAGGTGGTGCAAACACACACACACACACACACACACACACACACACACACACACACACACACACACACACACACACACACACACACACACACACACACACACAACCACACACACACACACACACACACACACACACACCCCCCCACACACACACACACACACACACACCCATCCTTCCTTACCTGCTTCCACAGTATCAGTCAGGTCATGGTTGGCAGCTGTGCGCGGGAACTCCTTCAGCGTGCGCGCGCCCAGGTGGAGCGCGCCCGTGACCGCCGCCTCCTCCAGCGCGCGCTCCAGTCCGCGGCTCATTGGGACCGACGGGCACGAGCCTTGCTGGGACTCATGTGCGTGCGCAGAATCTGGTCCCAATGTCGCCATGAGAATTAGAAATAAAATAAGAACAATAATATTTCTCGGCGACCCCACCTCCCTCTCTCTCTCTGTCTATCCCTCTCTCTCTCTCTCCCTCCCTTCCTCTCTCTCTATCTCAGTCTCTCCCTCCCTCTGTCTCTCTCCCTCTCAGTCTCTCTCTTTCACCCTCTCCCTCTCTATCTCTCTCTATCTATCAACCTTTCTCCCCCTATCTCTGTCTCTCTCTCTCTCTTCTCTCCCTCCCTCTCTCTCCGTGCGCGTGCGTGTAGTCTCCGGTAGATCCGTTAGAGAGTGACGGTTTGACGGTAGGCTACCGATCAGCCCAACAGACCGACTTCCAATGCATGCTGTCCTGTGCTGCCCGTGTGTGTGTGTGTGTGTGTGTATCGGTGTGTACGTGTGTTAGTGTGTGTGTGTGTGTGTGTGTGTGTCCGCCTCCCTCACTGTAAGCGTCACACAGAAAAACAGCTGTAGCCACATCCGATCCCAACCTTTCAAAGTAAAATACTAACCAGCACAATAACACTGTGTTCCGAATCACATAGCCAACCTTTTCTCTGCACTAGAAAAATAAATAAATATTTAATCTTTACTATAGCCTGCCCTACATACACACTCAAAAGCGGTAGTGTTTTTACCACGCCAGCTGTTGTTCCTGGGTGAGCGTATACCCATGACAAAGACATTAAGAAAACCTATATAAAAATAGCATTCTTTGCACTGATGGTCTCGTTTGCTGTTACATGTAATTTATGATCATCAGAGGAACAATGAGACTGTTTCAGAAATATTTAAAAAGTTCCTCGTAGAGACTTTAAAGACATGTTTATTTGTAACATGAAAATTGTTTAAAAATAATAAAAACAAATCTCACTTTACTCTGAAAACACAGCTACGCCTGTCAGGACGTCGGCTTGACGCGGATGCCTCACTGCGCATGCGCATTGGACGGGAGCAGCAGTCAGTGGAAACTAGACAAACAGCGACATCTGCTGGTCAGAACCAACACGTGCATCTTTAATGGAAAATACAAAGTTTAGAAAATGTTGGTTTTTTATTATTCTATTCTAAATACAACAGAAATTAAATGAAATAAAAAATATACCAATACATTTGTACTGCTTTTACTAATGTGGTCATAAAAGGGCTATACCAAGTTCTTCAAGTTGAATGTATTTAATAGTTTAAAAAAAGCAAAATGATTCAACAAAAAAAAAATGTGTAATTCCATTGAAATTGAAAATGCAAATTAGCTATAAATGTTTTATTTTCTAGATATGTTCAGTTGCGATAAGATAATGCTGTAAAAACGTTGTGAAATTTACCAGAATAAAAATTGTGATTGATTTGAAATGGAAATATTCAAAACAGTTGAAATGAATGTTGCTGAATGTGAAATGAATTGAAGTAAAAGTCGGTGCCATGATTCAGCAGAAACAGAAACTGTGATGCAGGTAAAAGCCCTTATTTACTATCATCTGATACTGTGTGTGTGTGTGTGGTGTGTGTGTGTGTGTGGTGTGTGTGTGTGTGTGTGTG
>CM047516.1:31002981-31007981 GCA_026122265.1 Ammodytes dubius
AAAGTAAGAAACACACAAACCCAAAACACAAGATACTTTCAGTGAATATCTGAATAATTCTACAAAAATTGTTTTTGTGGTGATAACAGTACCCATAGTATTCGATATGTACATATGTAAGCTAAAAGTATGTGATTTGGAAAGCAGGGCTTGTAAATATGTATGTTCATCTTACTATATGAACAGCTGTACTTGTACCTAAGAACATATTGGGAAGAAATGTCGTAACTTTACTCTTTATAATTACATTTTTTTCACGTTTTATATTGATTGATTGATTGATTGAATTTTATTTCAGACATATCAAATAAAAATTAAAAATATCAAAAATACAAACAAAATTAAAAGCAGAAAATTACAATAAACGAAAACGCTGCTCAAATTATTTCACAAAAATAAAATTACATATATTCAACTGATTCAATTGGTATGCCTGAAAAGGAAGAAGTACAAAACTCCCAAATCAAACAAATCAAATCCCCTTTGTTTAGAAATATGTTTTAAATATGATGTTATTGTGCTTTAGTGTTGTAAAGAGTGGACCCCCTCAAATCAATTTATTTCTAATAAAGAATTTGACTTTTACCCACAATGCAGTGCAGTGCCTAGGGTAAGACATTAGGGCTTTAGTATGTGTAGGACGTTAGTATGAGTAGGGTGAGTGAATGTGTATTTTACCCACAATGCAGTGCAGAGGTCCTGGCGCAGCAGTTGGTGTTTCAGTTCAAGAGGAAATGGATTCCATCAAACGACCTTCAGAGAGGAAGACTGAGCCTCCGGAGCGCGCTGTTGGAAGTGAGAGAGACAGACAGACACACAGACAGACAGACAGACAGACAGACAGACAGACAGACAGACAGACAGACAGACAGACAGACAGACGGACGGACGGACAGACAGACAGACAGACAGACAGACAGACACGATGGGGGGTGGGGGGGTAATGCTATGAGTAAAATCAAAAATTTTTCAAGATAACAGTTAGAACTTGAAAAAAAATTATAAAAAAAATTAAAAATAAAACTTTTAACATAATTAACCATCGTTAAGCTTGAAGTTCTATCTGTGTGTGTGTGTGTGTGTGTGTGTGTGTGTGTGCCATAAACATTCATTCTCTTTTCCCCCAGTTACCAGGATGTGTCTCCGTGGCGACCAGCAGCAGTTTGTCTGAGGAGATCAAACAGAGAACCAGGAAGAGAGGAACCTTGAACTGGGAACCGCCCAGTTACACCATCATATGTACTGTTCAACCTAACCACAGGTATCTGGCTGTCTCAAATTAGCTTCATTGGCATTTAGATAGATAGATAGATAGATAGATAGATAGATAGATAGATAGATAGATAGATAGATAGATAGATAGATAGATAGATAGATAGATAGATAGATAGATAGATAGATAGATAGATAGATAGATAGATAGATAGATAGATAGATAGATAGACAGACAGACAGACAGACAGACAGATTACCTCTTCATCTCTCTTCCAGGCGCAGTGAGGTCTTGGCGTTGCAGAGCTTCTTGTGTGCGGGCTGTGGCACGGAGGTGGAGCGCAGTGAGTACAGAGGAAATGTAACTTAATCCCCTATCTCACTGGGCTGCGACTGTTTGCTACAAGTTGGAGACTGCATTCAGAGGGAGTCTCTAAACTGTCTCCAAACGTTCGCGGAGGTCTCAATTTCCTCGCATGAGCCGCAGAGCCGCGCTGTCCTGTCGCATGAATTTTGAACATGTTCAAAAAAAGTGTGCGACAAATCTAGTCTCAAAATAGTCTCAGAGTGGTCGCAGGTGTGTCACACGCATCGCAAACCCTTCTCAATTTAGTTTCCGCGAGTCAGAAAGTGCGAGATGTGTGAGACAACTTTGCGAGGGTTTGGCGACATATGAAACTAAATTGTGACTGATGTCGTGCGACACTCGCCAGACGTTCGTGAGACATAAATGCGACCTCCCGGCAAGGACATTCGCAAACGTGTCGTAAGTAGCAACTCAGTGAGACTGCAAGTGAAAATTGTCGCAAATTGGCATATTTTGTTGCAATTTTGTGTCTCCAACTTGTCGCAAACAGTCGCAGCCCGGTGAGATAGGGGCTTAACAACTATTTGCATGATAATTCAGCTGCTGATTATTATCTTGGTAAATGTAATAATTGAATGTGCATGTCAGTTTCCCGTCCAGAGTGACACTGAAACATACGTTAAAAAATGTTTGGAAAAAATAATAAACAATTTTGAGAATAATTTTTTTATTTCCTGTCAATCAACTGAGAACTGACGAACAATTGTCAAACTGACTTTCTCTACACTGTTACTAAACCATAAAAACATAATAATACGTTTGTCTGCCTCTCTCTGTGCTTCCAGAATACATCAAGAAACTGCGATACTGTGAATACCTGGGCAGGTACGAGGAGTTATTCATTGCTACGAATATGACCTTGGAATAAAAACTATTCTAAATTAATTATAGTAATTTTCTTGGGAAAAAGCTAGAACACAACAGTGGTTACTTATTCAGTGCTAATGGTCTTTAAAGTCCCTACGAGGAACTTTTAAATATTTCTGAAACAGTCTCATTTTTCCTCTGATGATCATAAATTACATGTAACAGCAAATTTATATAATTTGTTAATTGTGAATATTTTTTCAGGTATTTCTGCGATTGCTGCCACAGCGGATCAGAGTCAGTGATTCCCGGGCGGATACTCTCCAGCTGGGACTTTAACAGGTGAAACACTATCAATATTAAAGGTGCAGTCAGTGATTCTGGAGAACGCTTGTTGTCAAAATCAGTGAATATCTCGTCAATGTGCTTACCTGTCTGGGCGGGGGCGGCTGCAGCAAAGGCTCTGTCTCCCCAGGACCGGAGGTTGGTCCTGATGGGGTGGAGGGGGTTAGGTTGAGGATTTCTGATTTATTGCAATTTAGTTTGAGGAAATTGTGTTGCATCCAAGTTTTGACATCAGTGAGGCATGTGGTGAGGGTGTAATGGGTGGCTGCAGAGATGGTGTTGGTGGAGAGGTAGATCTGAGTGTCATCAGCGTAACAGTGAAAATGGAGGCCATGTTGGTGGAGGATTTGACCGAGTAGGAGGATGTAGATGATGAAAAGTAGGGGACCCAGTACAGAGCCCTGGGGGACACCATGAGTGACAGGGGACCCAGCACAGAGCCCTGGGGGACACCATGACTGACTGGGGAGGTGGGGGATTTGCAGTTGTTGACTGAAATGAATTGGCGTCTGTCAGAGAGATAGGAATTGAACCAGGTGAGAGAAATTATGTTTAATATACTAAAATAAATTTGCTTAATACATCATGGGCCGGTTTCGCAGACATGGATTAAGCCTAGTTCTGGACTAAATTGTACTTTCAATGGACAATCTCCATTCAAAATTCCATTTAGTCCAGGACTAGGCTTAATCCATGTCTGTGAAACTGGCCCATTATCTCTAATCCCTCAGGTTCCCGGTCAGTGATTTCTCCCAGCAGCTTCTGGACTCAGTTCGTCTCCAGCCGATGTTTGATCTGAAGGTCAAAGGTCAAGCTCTCCACAGAGTCAAAGAGCTGGACCGGTTCAGGGTGAGAGCTGTCTGTCTGTCTGTCTGTCTGTCTGTCTGTCTGTCTGTCTGTCTGTCTGTCTGTCTGTCTGTCTGTCTGTCTGTCTGTCTGTCTGTCTCTCCACAGAGTGAAGGAGCTGGAGAGGTTCAGGGTGAGGTGATAGTAACACTCGGATATTAATAATATTATCATTATGACATAATGTCTTGTTCATTTGTGTACATTTAAAGGAATAATTAAATACATACATGCCCGTCACTGAGTTTCTTGAGGCAAAAAGATACAAATTAAAAATTTACAATTTAACTTTGAAGTTTGTCCAACACAGACTTTAAACTAAATATGTGATGTCTTTGTGGGGGGGGGGGGGGGGGGGGGGGGGGGGGGGAGGGGTTGGGACACAGGTGCGGACCCAGGGGTGTCTGAAAGTTATCCCCGGAGGGATAACCACTAAATCGCACAGGCGAAGTTTGTCCAACTTTTTTTTACTAACTTTCTTTCTTTCCTCCAGGAGATCCAGGATCAGCTGATCGCCATCAAGAAGCTGCTGACAGCCTGCAGGCTCTCTGGAAGGTAAACATCTGTCTGTCTGTCTTTTACAAGAATGATTATGGAAAGTTTAGTTGATGTAAGTGGTTTAAAAGTTGAGATTTTTGGTTCAGAGAATTGAGAAGAAAAAACTTATGTTGAGATAATGTCCGTTAAATATGGTTGTATAGGAGAAATATACAGACACAAACAGACAAGGTTTAGTCAAATAAACACCTGAATGTACATGTTGGACCTTTGATTTATACTAGTATGAAAGAAGACATGTTATGGAAGATACAAAAAAAAAGAAATTGACCAGTGCTTGAAAAAACAATGTTTTGCCTGCTGTGTCTCATCTAAAAGGCTAAAAGGGGATTGTCTGTCTGTCTGTCTCTCTCTCTGCCTGTCTGTCTGTCTGTCTGTCTGTCTGTCTGTCTGTCTGTCTGTCTGTCTGTCTGTCTGTCTGTCTGTCTGTCTCTCTGCCTGCCTCCCTCTCTCTCTCTCTCTCCCTCTCTCTCCCTCCTCTCTCCCTCTCCCTCCCTCCCTCCCTCTCTCCCTCCCTCCCTCCCTCTCCCTCTCTCTCTCTCTCCCTCCCTCCCTCTCTCTCTCTCCCTCTCTCCCTCCCTCCCTCTCCCTCTCTCTCTCTCTCCCTCCCTCCCTCCCTCTCTCCCTCCCTCCCTCCCTCTCCCTCTCTCTCTCTCCTCCCTCCCTCCTCTCTCTCTCTCTCTCTCAGTGTGTTATCAGTTTTCTCTCCGTTCCCCTCCCACCTGTTGGAGCGACCTCACCTGTTCTCTCTGGATGACCTTGTGCGACTGAAGAAAGGTCGTCTGCTGTCGGAGGCCAAAGCAGCTCTGCACTCAGCCATCAGCCACGTGGAGACATGTGAGGTCTGTCTGTCTGTCTGTCTGTC
>CM047516.1:31022981-31025481 GCA_026122265.1 Ammodytes dubius
AACACACACACACACACACACACACACACACAGAGGGAGAGACACACACACACATAGGGAGGGAGAGACACACACACACACACACACACACACACACAACACAGACACAGAGAGGGAGAGAGAGACACACACACACACACACACACACACACACAGATTGTGACCTTCTGTTTCTTGAGCGACTTTTGGTTCAGAAAATGAAAAAGAATCAGAAATAAACGACTTTTCTTTTCTTTGTTATTTTGACCGAATTCATGAATATTAATGAACGTTTAAATATGCAGAAAAAGCTACAGATCTCACGCTGCCATTTGTGCCTTTTAACACACACACACACACACACACACACACACACACACACACACACACACACACACACACACCCCACACACCCACACACACACACACACACACACACACACACACACACACACCCACACACACACACACACACACACACACACACCACACACACACACACACACACACACACACACACACACACACACACACACACACACACACACACACACCACACACCACCACAACACACACACACACACACACACACACACACACACACACACACATTTTCTACATCTTTATATCCGTCCGTTTCAAATTAAACATTAATTACTCAGTCTCCTTTAAGGAACAATGCAGAAAAGCTGAAAAGCTGAAAAGCTGAAAAGCCCAGAACTGTTAATTATTTCCAATTTGCAACAAAACATGTGAACGTGTCAGAATGCAGACGGGTACGTGTGTGTGTGTGTTGTGTGGGGATTCTGTGTGTGTGTGTGTGTGGTGTGATTCTGTGTGTGTGTGTGTCACTGTGTGTGTGTGTGTGTGTGTGTGTGATTCTGTGTGTGTGTGTGTGTGTGTGTCTTCGTGTGTGTGTGTGTGTGTGTTGTGTGTGTCTTCCAGTGTGTTGTGTGTGTGTCTTCCAGTGTGTGTGTGTGTGTGTGTGTGTGTCTTCCAGTGTGTGTGTGTGTGTGTGTGTGTGTGTGTGTGTCTTCCAGTGTGTGTGTGTTGTGTGTCTTCCAGTGTGTGTGTGTTTGTGTGTGTGTGTCTTCCAGTGTGTGTGTGTGTGTGTGTGTTGTGTGTGTGTGTGTGTGTGTGTGTGTGTGTGTGTGTGTGTGTGTCTTCCAGTGTGTGTGTGTGTGTGTGTGTGTGTGTGTGTGTGTGATTCTGTGTGTGTGTGTGTGTGTGTGTGTGTGATTCTGTGTGTGTGTATGTGTGTGTGTTTCATCACTCGGCCCTCAGAGGAACTATAATATGAGAATGTTTGTCGCGTCTGTTTTTTTGCTCATTAGTTTTATTGTTGTAAAGAAAATGCAACAACATGCAAACACTGAATCTGTGTCTGTCTGTGTGTGTCTTTCTGTCTCTCTGTCTGTATATACTGCTGCGATGAAATCAACATCATCATGTTAAATTCTGATATGACAATCACTTCAAAATGTTAAAGGTGTAAAAGTGTAGTCAGTGATTCTGGAGAACGCTTGTTGTCAAAATCACTTTTAGTCTAAATCAGTGAATATCTCCTCATGATCCGCTACCTGTCTGTACTGTCTGTGAGATGAAAAAATAATCCAGTGTTAATACACAGCCTAGGCTCTGTAAACTGGTATGTAAACAAAGGGGGCCACCGCCTAGACTCTTAAATCTTGTGTGTGAATGTGTGTGAATGTGAGCAGCTGCCTATCTATTTATCTATCTATCTATCCATCCATCCATCCATCCATCCATCTATCTATCTATCTATCTATCTATCTATCTATCTATCTATCTATCTATCTATCTATCTATCTATCTATAACTCTTAAATCTTGTGTGTGAATGTGAGCAGCTGCGGTTAAACAAACATCGGTCGATATTTCCTTTAAAGGCGTCAACGGATCAGATATCTCACAGACTTTCTGAAACAAAGGGAATCAGATCTGAGCGGGTGTGTGTGTGTGTGTGTGTGAGTGTGTGTGTGTGTGTGTGTGTGTGTGTGTGTGTGTGTGTGTGTGTGTGTGTGTGTGTGTGTGTGTGTGTGTTATTGACTCAGCCATCATTCACTTCCTTTCCTGTCCGTGTTTGTGTCGTATCCATGACGTTTACTCACCGTTTCCCTGATACCTGAGCGACACACACACAGACACACACACACACACACACACACACACACACACACACACACACACACACACACACACACACCACACACACACACACACACACACACACACACACACACAGGTCAAAAGCCAAAGTTAAAGCTATGATATGAAACCAGGTTTAGTGGAAACTATTCGCAGGAACACACGTTACCGCCTAGGTGTCATTTACAGTGTGTGTGTGTATTGCTCATTACATTTCCATCCGGGACAGGACCACTTACACACAGTCATCACTGTTCATGTGTTATTGTACTTTGAATATCTCCTCATGATCCACTACCTGTCTGTACTGTGTGCACTCAAATAAAATCTAGTGTTAATACTCAGCCTAGGCT
>CM047516.1:31035481-31040481 GCA_026122265.1 Ammodytes dubius
GTCCCCTAGAGATGAATGCAATATAACAAGATCCCAAGATTATGAATGGTGTCGTGTGTAAGCGCTAGTGAGATGCTAATGGTTGCTAATGAGGCGTCAGGCCCAGTGACCGTCTGATGATGTCATAATGTCAACTGGCAGAAATATGTCGACGATCCGAACAGATCACAGTCCAAACCTGAGCCAGAGAGATTCACCTGTAGGCTATGGGGGGGGGGGGGAGAGTGTGTGTGTGTGTGTTTATCAATGTCTGTGTCTGTGTGTGTGTGTGGGGGGGGGGGAGTGTGTGTGTGTGTGTGTGTGTGGGGGGGGAGGGGGGGGGAGTGGGGGAGTGTGTGTGTGGGGGGAAGTGTGTGTGTGGGGGGGGGGGGGGGGGGAGTGTGTGTTAACTCATGAATAGTCAGTGAAAAAAGTTGAAAGTTGCTCATTGAAACACGAGGTTCAAATCATCCAGAAAGAGTTTCATATTCTCAGATTTTTAAAATGGAGTCTGTTCTCTTCTCTGTCTCAGTGCTGAGATAACACACACACACACACACACACACACACACACATAGAGAAAGGCGCACACACACAGAGGCGCACCCACACAGAGACACACACATTCACACACTCTGTAATTATGGCAAAGCATTTCTCTGCCTTTTATTATTCCCTAAATCAGATGGCGAGTGACAGAGTTAAACAGACTGTGGTGTGTGTGTGTGTGTCTGAGTGTGTGTGTCTGTGTGTGTGTGTGTGTGTGTGTGTGTGTGTGTGTGTGCGCCGCTGTGTGTGTGTGTGTGTGTGTGTGTGTGTGTGTGTGTATGTGTGTGTTTCTTTGTGGTCGATAGTTTCACTAAACCCCAAACCAGAACTGAAATATGAAAAACATATAAATTACACTTTCAAAATTTCAAAAGGGGGGAGGAGCAATCGTACTGCAGCACGGAACAGGCAAAGACGACACACAATTTTTTCTATTTTCACATTCTTTAATTGAAATAATGTTTTGACATAAAATTGCAGTTTAAAAAAAAATAATTAAAAATGTTAAATGATAAAATTATTATATTTTCTGTGTTTTGTATAAAAGTGTAGGAAGTGTGGAGTGAGTGATTCTGGAGAATGCCACGGTGGCACCCATTAGTTTACATTCCCTGTGTTTACAGACCAGTTCAGAGAGCCTGGGCTGTGTATTAACCTGTTCACAGAGCCTGGGCTGTGTATTAACACTGAGTTTACAGAGCCTAGGCTGTGTATTAACCTGTTCACAGAGCCTGGGCTGTGTATTAACACTGAGTTTACAGAGCCTAGGCTGTGTATTAACACTGAGTTTACAGAGCCTAGGCTGTGTATTAACACTGAGTTTTGTGTGTGTGTGTCAATGAGGCTAAATCTGAGGGTTGAATGTACTTTTCTAAACAACTCAACCTTCTAACATTTCAGCTGGAAACAGAGTTTTTGGTTTGAGGCTTTTTGTGAAAACTTTTATCATCAGGAAACAGAACAGTCATTTCACGGTTGAGTCGCGACGTCATCTATGAGTTTAGAATCCTGCAACTTCACACACACACACACACACACACACACACACACACACACACACACACACACACACTATGAGACACACACACTATGAGACACACACACTATGAGACACACACACACACACACACACACACTATGAGACACACACACACACACACACTATGAGACACACACACACACACACACTGACAGAGAGACACACACACAAAATGAGACAGACAGACAGACAGACACACACACACACACACACACACACACAGACACACACACACACACACACACACTAAGGTGACAGCAGAGACACACACACACACACACTGACAGAGACACACTGACAGACAGACAGACACACACACACACTACAACAGAGACAGACAGACAGACAGACAGACAGACAGACAGACAGACAGACAGACAGACAGACAGACACACAGACACACACACACACACACACACACACAGACACACACACACACACACACACTAAGGTGACAGCAGAGACACACACACACACACACAGACACACACACACACACACACAACACACTAAGGTGACAGCAGAGACACACACACACACACACACACACACACACACACACACACACTAAGGTGACAGCAGAGACACACACACACAGACACACACACACACACACACACACACCACACACACACTCACACACACACTAAGGTGACAGCAGAGACACACACACACACACACACAGACACACACACACACACACACACACACACACTAAGGTGAGAGCAGAGACACACACACACACACATACACACACACTAAGGTGACAGCAGAGACACACACACACACACACTAAGGTGACAGCAGAGACACACACACACACACTAAGGTGACAGCAGAGACACACACACACACACACACACACTAAGGTGAGAGCAGAGACACACACACACACACATACACACACACTAAGGTGACAGCAGAGACACACACACACACACACACACACACTAAGGTGACAGCAGAGACACATAACGTTCCTTCAGATTCGACCAGGAGAATTTGGAGAGGTCGACCTGGAACCAAGATAGAAAAAAGGATTTTAGGATTTAGATTAATTAAGTTTAGCGTTGTTTCTTTGCCGTATGTTCGTCTGTTTTCTTGCTTTTTTGGCGTTTTTTCCAGTTATTTTTGTCGCTTTAAATGTATTTTATTATTATTTATTTATTTATTTTACACTTTTTTCTCATACCCAAAAAAATCCACCACACAAAAAAAACATTTAAAAAAAATGTCCACGTTAATTTTATTATTTGATGTAGATTTAGTTTTTTTGTCAATTTTTTGACGCTTTTTAAAAGTTTCTTTGTAATTTTTAAACTTTTTTTTCTTGGTTTTATTCTTTTTCCCTCTTTTCGTTTATTGTTTTTTTTTTATTTTGATGTTTTTTTATTAATGAATTTTTTTGCTACTCAAAAAAATGTGGGAAAAAAAAGGTATAAAAAAAGAAGTAAATATAAAGACCACACAACTCAAATAAGCGACAAAAATAACAGAACAACTCCCAACAAGCACCAATAGTGAGACAGTAGTGTAGTGAGGTGTTTTTAGTAATTTTTTTCTTTAAAGGACACTGTTGCATGTTGGGAAATGTAGTTATCCAGGGTGTTTGTGATTGGACTGAGAGTCAGGAAGTGCTCTGTGATTGGCCGTTACCTTGACCACGTGTCTGCGCACCAGGTCCGGCCTCTTGCAGAACCCAGCCAGACGTTTACACAGCTGCTCCGGCGTGCTGTACAGGTAATCAGCTGCAGGAGACAGGAATGTGTTTGTTAAAGGTGCTCCGAGGAACTTCCAGTGTGTGTTAATTCTAGCGCCCCTCTTTGGACAAAAGCGGTAGTGTTTTTACTACGCCAGCTGTTGAACAACAGGGTTTTCAAGGACACAGCACAGTTCTTTCGCACATCTGTCCTCGTGTTTGTCAATATGAATATTTAAGTCTCCCACAATTAATAAACAGTCAAATATTATAGTGTGTTACCTGGGAATATCTCTGGATACACCAGAGCGTTAGTTAGCAGGGTAAGGGGTTAGGGGTTTGGGGTAGGGGGTTATAGTGTGTTAGTTAGCAGGGTAAGATGTTAGGGTTAGGGTTAGTTAGTAGGGTTAGGGGTTAGGGGGTTATAGTTAGTTAGTAGCATAAGGTGTTTGTTATCAGGGTAAGTCTTGGTTACCTGGGAATATCTCTGGATACACCAGAGCATTAGTTAGCAGGGTAAGGGGTTAGGGTTAGGGTTAGTTAGTAGGGTTAGGGTTAGGGGTAGTTAGCAGGGTAAGGGGTTAGGGTTTGTTACCTGGGAATATCTCTGGGTACACCAGAGCGTTTGGACAGAGAGGGAAGCAGCCGCAGTGCACCGCCTCCAACCTGAGAATAGACAATATGTTAACAAAGTAAAAGCACCAAAATAAAAGCACCATCTTAATGCTGCGCTCATGTGGTGTCGGACAAATTGACTACACATGCGTCATCAACATGGTCTAAAGTGAACCCTTCATTTTATGTTTCTATTTGTTTTAATTAAAATTCTGTGATAAGCTATCATGCCAAAAAAGCGTGAAAAAAAACGATAAACAAGTGTCTCAGTGTGTGTGTATGTGTGTGTGTGTGTGTGTGTGTGTGTCTGTGTGTCTCTGTGTATGTGTTTGATACACTCTGATGTCACCTGTGTGTGTTTGTGTGTCTGAAGATCAGAGCTCCTTTAAAGCATAGACCTGCAGGTGAACCAGACATCAGTCACCTGAACCTCTGAGTGTGTGTGTGTGTGTGTGTGTGTGTGTGTGTGTGTGTGTGTGTGTGTGTGTGCGTGTTGTGTGTGTGTGTGTGCGTGTGTGTGTGTGTGTGTGTGTGTCAGAGAGGTGGAGTGTGTGTGTGTGTGTGTGTGTGTGTGTGTGTGTGTGTGTGTGTGTGTGTGATCACAGTCAGGTGGATCTAAACCAATGAAACGGCCTGAAGCGTCCCAACCTCATTCATGTCTGTTTGCCATGAAACAAACAGGTGACATCTAAGCCTGATTCAACTTTATATCATATATATATACACACACACACACACACACACACACACACTGAAACACACACACTGAACACACACACACACACACACACACACACACACACTCACATGGAGACTCCAAAGAACTCGTGCTTTGCGGTGGAGAGGACCACGTCAGCCTGACAGAGCGCGCGGAGGAACCCTGCTTTACTGGGCAGGAAACCCCAGTGCAGGGTCTGGTCCTCCAGCAGGGCACGGGCTGAGGAGAAGATCTCTGCAGGGATACACACCACAGAAGAAGAAGAAGGGCGAACAGTTTTAGTTACTTAATGTGCACAGTTCAGAAAACAACCGTGAACACAATACATTTAATCAAAGGCCTCCTGAGCATTTTGTTGGAGCGAACGTCTGGCAAAGTTTTTATTTTTTAAAGATATTTTT
>CM047516.1:31045481-31050481 GCA_026122265.1 Ammodytes dubius
CGATACACTGGTCAGGATACGATATATCTTGATATATCACGATATATTGCGTATCTTGATATATCACGATATATTGCGTATCTTGATATATCACGATATATTGCGATATTCCATAAACAAGTTGCCTTGTCAAACATAACAGCACAATATATTGATAATTGCACAGACAAATGAAGTCAAAACTATTTCATTCACAACTTCCTTTACTATTTTCTTCCTTTTTTTTGGTTTTGGCAAATGATCAAACACTGCTGCAGCTGCCATAACATCAAAATAACAAATCCAATTCACTCTTGTACTAACTGTACAGGACACAATGAAAATGAAAACACATCAGTGTGCTTTTGTGACACAGTGAATCTTAAGTGTTCTAAACAAAACATATCTAACTTCAATAGTCAGTATCCTAGAGGCTCAGGCCTGACAGCAGACATGGGTTTGAATCTGACCCGTGGTTGTTCTCTGCATTTCATTCCCTCTCTGCCCCATTTCATATATGTCTCTCTGCACTGTCAATAAAGCCTTGAAAAGCAAAAAAATAAAAAATATATATTTTTAGTTATAAAAATCGATACTGATATCGCGAAACTAAGTATCGCGATATATCGATATTTCGATGTTTTGACACAGCCCTAGTGTCTGTGTGTGTGAGTGTGTGTGTGTGTGTGTGTGTGTACCTGGGACATCAGTGAAAGTCTCTCCCAGCACCGACAGTTTGAAGTTCAGATTTTTCTCTTTCAGTTTCATCATCGTGGAGAAAAACAGCTCGGGGTTTTTATCATGTTCCCTACACATACACACACACACACACACACACACACACACACACACACACACACACACACACACACACACACACACACACACACACACACACACACACACACACACACACACACACACACCGACACACACACACACACACACACACACACACACACACACACACACACACACACACACACACACACACACACACAGAGAGAGAGAGAGCGAGAGAGAGAGACACACACGGTATTTATTTGGGTTAACTCTTCTAATTTTACATGGAAAAAATGGCCAAAAAATTTTAAGGAAAAAAAAGACCAACATCCATATTTACTCAAATAATTCCAGGTGAGTGAGTTCCAGTTCATGTCGACATTGATAGATGGATGGATTGTATTTATTTCAGACATATCAAATACAAATTTAACATAAATAATAAAAATATATAGAAAATTTAAAAAACAATGAAAAGCACAAAAATACAACAAACAAAAAAGATGTTCAAATTATTTCACAAAAAGAAAACTACATAGGGGAGAACGGGGGAATCTGAGGCATCGGGTACCCTGTATCTAGGCAACGGAAAACATTTGTGGTCATGTGAGATATATGTTTTCAAGCCCCTCTCATTTCCCCATGGCCCTGAAAGAGAGGACCTCATGGTGCTGTGGTAAGCATGGTTTTTTGTTTTGGTCACCAAAATAGGTATTTTGCATGTAAAAGTAAATTTTCTTGCTGTCAACTTAATCAACTGTTACACATTACCAGTGTATGCTCATGAGATACACCTCATTATGTCTGGGTGAACTGCACATTGCTTCACCAACACAAATAAACACTGCCAATCATGTACTAGAGCAAAACATATTAATTCCCCTGAAACACACACACACTATCATATGCACACATACACACACGAACATACTGTAACACACACACACACCCACACCCACTCACACGCTGGTGTTTAACCTCTCTCACCTCTGTGTATGTATGTTATGTTTCAATCAGCTGTTCTGACCCCTCCCCCATTCACCTGGAACAGATGTCTCACACCACACACACACACACACACACACACACACACACACACACACACACACACACACGCACACCACACACACACACGCACGCACGCACTGTAAAACACACACACACACACACACACACACACTGTAAAAACACACACATTACATACTGCAACACAAACACCAGCCCTTGCACTCTCTTTCGCTCTCTCTCTCTCTCTCTCGCTCTCTCTCACACACACACACACACTGTAAAACACACACACACACTGTAAAACACACACACACACACACACTGTAACACACACCCATGCACACACACTGTAAAACACACACACACACTGTAAAAACACACACACACACACACACACACACAGCAGCAATAAGGCGGAGCTGTAATCTGAGGATCGAGGCCACACGCAGATTAAACAAACAGACGAGAAGCTTCAATCACAGATTAACAGAAATCCTCATTCCTATAATAATCCCTGTGTGTGTGTGTGTGTGTGTGTGTGTGTGTGTGTGTGTGTGTGTGTGTGTGTGTGTGTGTGTGTGTGTGTGTGAGAGAGAGCGAGAGAGAGAAAGAGAAAGAGAGAGCGAGGGATAGTGTTTGTGTTACAGTATGTAATGTGTGTGTTTTACAGTGTGTGTGACTGTGTGTGTGTGTGTGTGTGTGTGTGTGTGTGTGTGTGTGTGTGTGTGTGTGTGTGTGTGTGTGTGTGTGTGTGTGTGAGAGCGAGAGAGAGTGTGAGGGATAGTGTTTGTGTTATAGTGTGTGTGTGTGTATGTGTGTGTGTGTATTGAAGGGGATTACACACACTGCTGTTTGTCACTGATACAGTGAAGGTGGAAAACACCAGATTATAAAACACCATCTGCAACAACACTGAGTTCGACTGTTCACCCTCTGAACACACACACACACACACACTGTAACACACACACACACACACACACACACACACACACACACACACACACACACACACACACACACACACACACACACACACACACAATCTCTCACACACTGTAACACACACGCACACTCCATCTCTCACACACACACACGCAGACACGCTTGTTGTCCAAATCAGTGAATATCTCCTCATGATCCACTACCTGTCTGTACTGTGTGTGCACTGGAAAATAATCCAGTGTTAATACACATCGTACACTAACCCTAACCCTGTAAACAAAAGGGGCCCACCATAGCGAGCAACATGCCAGTTTACAGAGCCTAGGCTGTGCACACAAACAGCCCTGACAGGTAGCACAAAGAAAGAAAAAAAAATAATGCGAAAAAGTCGTATTGACAACATGCATTCTCTCTCCCCTCAGTCTTCCCTTGGCCCAGCTGTCCTGTTAATCCTGACAGACAGTGAGACCATAAAACACTCTTTCTGCCTTTTCTCAGGCTAGGATGAACCGATATCTAAACATTTTGCACATTTATATTTCATAGGATCTCAGAGTTCAATACACCTTCATATTTCCACCGGTGAAGTCGGCACCTACATTTTACTAGTATGACATCACACTAGTAAAAATGTAGGGTTAGACAGTGAGACCATAAAACACTCTTTCTGCCTTTTCTCAGGCTAGGATGAACCCATTTCTAAAATGTTTGGACATGTATATTTCATAGGATCTCAGAGTTCAATACACCTTCATATTTCCACCGGTGAAGTAGGCCTTTAAGGGTTAGTTATTAGTTATACTTTATTAATATAATACCAAAGTGACTCACCATCTATGAGGCCAAACGATGTGCAGAGGCTTCACCTCTTCAGAGCCCAGACTCTCCACGCTGCTGCAAGTAAAATAAATAAATTAGAATTAAGAAAATGTTCTAGAGACAGTTTACTGTGTTTATGAGACTAAATAAGTACAACAGGGTATCATATTTATTTTCATTGTTTTTATCCTTTATTTCTACAGGTAAATCCCATTGAGACCGGAGACTCTTTATCAAGGGAGACCTGTTTTCATTCCCACGTTACCATTCACACACACATTCACACACACATTCACACACCGATAGCAGCAGCAGCTACCACGCAGGGTGCAAGCTAACTATCAGGAGACATTTAGGGTTCAGTGTCTCTTTGCCCAGGGACACGTGGACATGTGGCGGGGAGACGGGGGATCGAACCACCGACCCTGTAACCCAGTGGACGACCGAACCGCCCTACACACTTCACCACAGAATCAGTAACAAAAAGTGCTTTTCACACTCAGAGGGAAATGATCATAAAGATTTTATTCTTGTTATATTTCAGCATGCTTTTGTTACCGTGGAGATGTAGTGATGACGTCAGCTCGGCGCAGCAGTTTGTGTTCAGGAAGAAAACTGAGAAGGAGGAAAAACAATCAGAGAAAATATCAGTAAGTTTCACATTATTAGGAGCAGCAGCAGTAGTAAAATGGGTGGGAGATTATATGGAGGTTGTTCTAACTCTGAACCCAGGTTTGGTAAATTCACAGAAATGACAACAATACTTTTTAAAATGAATAGTTTTCACAGTAGAAGGTCATTTATGTTCGATACCTTGACCACAAAGACATCATGAAAACCTGATCAAGAATGTTATTCATAGAAAAAAAACATGTTTCATTTTCATTCCACTTCACAATGATGCTCCACTGTGTGTTGGTCTATCACATGAAATCACAATTAAATAAATATACGTTCGTGTGTGGTTCTAATGTGACAAAATGTGAAAAGTTCAAGAGGTATGAATACTTTTTCAAGCCAGTGTATAATATGTTATGTCAAATCAAATCAAATCAGTTTTATTTGTATAGCCCAAAATCACAAATACATTTGTCTCAGTGGGCTTTACATTCTATACAATATGATATATGATATAATATGACACCCTGCCCTTACACCCTTAGCTCGGCTGAGAAAAAACTCCCAGTAAAAAAACCCTTTACCGGGAATAAAAAAATTGAAGAAATCTCAGAGAGAGTCGACAGAGTAAGGGATCCCTCTCCCAGGACGGACATACTGCAATAGATGTCATAAGTAGAGAAAATCACGAAGGATTTTGATCATTGACCAGGTGATTACATGGTAATACTAAAGTAAAGATGGTTATAAGTCATTATAAGCCTCAGATTCTTCCTACAACCTTTTCAGCCACTATTTTTTTAAATTATAAATCACAAAACAAGAGACAGAGAGGGAGACAGGGAGAG
>CM047516.1:31052981-31070481 GCA_026122265.1 Ammodytes dubius
CATGAGTCGCAGAGCCGCGCAGTCCTGTCGCATGAATTTTGAACATGTTCAAAAAAAGTGTGCGACAAATCTAGTCTCAAAATAGTCTCAGAGTGGTCGCATGTGTCTCAAACGCGTCGCAAACCCTTCTCAATTTAGTTTCCGCGAGTCAGAAATAAATAAATGCGACCTCCCGGCAAGTGTTGGGCAGGACATTCGCAAACGTATCGTGAGGAACCAACTCAGAATGTCGCAGCCCAGTGAGATAGGGGCTTTACAACGACCTGCAGGATTCAGGAGGGGCTTTACCATCCTGTGTCGAGGGCTGAACGCTAAGACTGAAATGTCGGAAAATAAACCTTAACTTTTTCAGAGTGCGTTCTACCTTCGGCCCTTTCCTATTTCCTGGTATTCAGGGATTGACAAACTTCCAATTACAAACCAGAACAGACTGTTGTGTGTGTGTGTGTGTGTGTGTGTGTGTGTGTGTGTGTGTGTGTGTGTGTGTGTGTGTGTCTGTGTGTGTGTGTGTGTGTGTGTGTGTGTGTGTGTGTGTGTGTGTGTGTGTGTGTGTGTGTGTGTGTGTGTGTGTGTGACTCTGTAAGCTGATGAACCTGGAGGTTAAAACCTAGGTCAGAACCTCATCTGTGAAATCTGCACTTTGATTACACACACACACACACACACACACACACACACACACACACACACACACACACAAGGCACACACACACACACACACACACACACACACAGACACACACACACACACACACACACACACACACACACACACACACACACACACACACACACACACACACACGGAGAGAGAAGGTGGCCGGCAGCTGTTTTCATCCTTCCAGATTAAACGTGTGATTAGGAGTGGAGCTTCCCGACACTTTGATTCACTCTGTAATCAAAGTGTGTGTGTGTGTGTGTGTGTGGTGTGTGTGTGTGTGTGTGTGTGTGTGTGTGTGTCTCTCTCTGCCTGTGTGTGTGTGTGTCTGTTACTGTGTGTTGTGTGTGTGTGTGTGTGTGTGTGTGTGTGTGTGTGTGTGTGTGTGTGTCTCTCTCTGCCTGTGTGTGTGTGTCTGTTACTGTGTGTGTGTGTGTTGTTGTGTGTGTGTGTGTGTGTGTGTGTGTGTGTGTGTGTGTGTGTGTGTGTGTGTGTGTGTGTGTGTGTGTGTGTGTGTGTGTGTGTGTGTGTGTGTGTGTGTGTGTGTGTGTGTGTGTGTGTGTGTGTGTGTGTGTGTGTGTGTGTGCTGTGTGTGAGGTGACTTTCCGTGCCAGAGTGAAACCACAAGTGGCTCCATATGTTTGAAGAAACTGTGATGAATTAAGGATCAAACCAGCGACCGTGATTTGTCCTTAATACCCACACACACACACACACACACACACACACACACACACACACACACACACACACAACGGAGAAAGAGAGAGAGAGACACACACACACACACACACTCTCTCTCTGGCTGTTCTGTGCTGACATAATGAAGAATTAGTTCTCTTCTGAGCTCCTTTAACTTACGGACTAAAACAGAAACACAGAAACACTTCTTCTGATGATCATTCTGATGGACATTAAAGGTGCAGTCAGTGATTCTGGAGAACGCTTGTTGTCAAAATCAGTGAATATCTCCTCATGATCCACTACCTGTCTTAAAGCTCTTTTAAATCAAGTCTTTTCTGTTTTAACCTGCAATTTCAGGTTTCATTCGCTTTTTTTTTTTTTTTTTTTTCAGATATTTTTTGGGCATTTTTATGCTTTATTGACAGTGTAGAGACAGAGGTGAAATGGGGCAGAGAGGGGAGTGACATGCAGAGAGCGACCACGGGCTGGAATCGAACCCGGGTCCGCTGCTGGCCGAGGCCCATGGGGAGGACGCCCTACTAACTGAGCTAAGGGCGCCCCTTCATTCACTTTTCTAATGTGTATTGTGTATTTTAATCTTGTCCCTGTAAAGCACTTTGAATGGTCTTGTGTCTGGATTGTGCTGTAGAAATAAACTTGCCTTGCCTTGCCTCTGTCCTGTGTGTGTGCATTGAAAGATACATCTACACAGCCTAGGCTCTGTAAACTGGTGTGTAAGCAAAGGCGATAGATGGATAGACGGACAGACAGACAGACAGACAGACAGACAGACAGACAGACAGACAGAGTGTGCAGGGTTTGCTATAGAAGTGAGTGACTGTTAAAGTGCACAAACCGACTGAAGAAAGGAGCAGAATGGGACACCTGCCTCTGTGTTAGACTGAGCTGATTAGAGCGCGACTATGATGGATGGACTGGCTTTATGGCCCACCACAGGAGAGAGAGAGAGAGAGAGAGAGAGAGAGGGAGGGAGAGAGAGAGGGAGGGAGGGAGGGAGAGAGAGAGAGAGAGACACACAAGCAGAGAGAGAGAGAGAGAGAGAGAGAGAGAGAGAGAGAGAGAGGGGGAGAGAGAGAGGGAGAGAGAGAGAGAGAGAGAGAGAGGGGGGAGAGAGAGAGAGAGAGAGAAGGAGAGAGAGAGACAGAGAGAGAGAGAGAGAGAGACACACACACACACACACTGGCAGAAAGAGAGAGAGAGAAACACACACACACACACACTGGCAGAAAGAGAGAGACACACACACACACACAGGCAGAAAGAGAGAGACACACACACACACACACACTGGCAGAAGAGAGACACACACACACACAAGCAGAGAACACACACCCAGGCAGAGAGAGAGACACACACCAGGCAGAGAAGAGAAACAAAGGCAAGAGAGGGGAGTTACAGACAGACACACACACACACACAACCGTTCTTTATGTCTCACCGCAGGATCGCGGCTCAATCTATATTAAATTACTAAAGTCCAAACGTCCAACATTCAAAGAACCATTGATGGATGGAACCGCAGACAACACATACACAACACACAACCCACACACAGAGACACCAACACACAACAGAGACACACACACACACCAGAGACACACACACACACACACACCACACACACACACACACACACACACACACACACACACACACACACACACTACAAAGAGAGACACATTGTTAATTGACCATGCATCCACCTCTTATATCAAAGGCCTGAATCTGCAAAATAAACTTCTTATGGTTTAGATTTAGATTTTTAACTTGAGAAAATAAAGTCTGAGGAAGTTAACCAGCTGCTGATTCTTTAGCTGTTTTTAAGATAATTTTTTTGTCATTTTCAATCTTTATTAGATATTACAGAGTTGAAATTGGGAGACAGACAGAGAGAGAGAGCGAGGAGAGAGAGAGAGAGAGAGAGAGAGAGAGAGAGAGAAAGAGAGAGAGAGAGAGAGATAGCTTTATTAGACAGTACAGAGTTGAAATGGGGAGACAGAGAGAGAGAGCGAGCGAGAGAGAGAGAGAGAGAGAGACAGAGAGAGAGAGAGAGGGGATGACCTGCAGTAAAGGTCCACGGGTCGGATTTGAACCCGCAACCACTGCAACGAAGGCCGGAGCCAATATGGTACACGCTCTATCCACTACACCACCGGAGCAGCCCGAGTCTTTAGCTGTTTAACAGAATCATTTAATTAGATTCGTAGAGACAGCGATCGAAATCTATCCGTCGATTCTGAGACTAATGTAATAAGTGATCGATTTGTTCCCGTCGTGTTTTAATCTTTAAGCTCCACAGAGTCTCAGAAATCCACTGGAGACTTCACAAACATTAGATTCAAGATTCAAGATTTTTATTAATGTCCCACGAGGGCAATTTGGTTTACAGCGAGGAGAGGCGACAACACATAACAGTACAAAACAGTGACGGACGCAAACATCACAACATGTACGCAGGCCTGGGCACTATAGTGCAAAGTGCAAGAATCAGGGAAAAACCAACACAACACAGTCAGTTCCTTTCCCTCCACAGATTAAGACGGGCCACGCTGGGGATAGAGTCTTGCTGTACGGCAAAACTCGCCCGAGATGTGACCAGAGGATTCGGGCTCTTAGGGGCACTTTACACGGCCACGCAAAACGGTGCATACGCAGAAAAATTTCTGCGGTTGCACTATATCATTTACAGGAAAACAGCAAACGCAAACGCAAACGCAGGCATGAACCGCAGATTTTTGAGATCACCTCCGAGGGAGGATTTTTTGGAAAACTTAACGGTTTTGGTTTCCTGTAAACACCGAAACCATTTCCCCTGATAACGCTGAAGTCACGGCTCCACCCTCACACATGCGCATTGCGTTTGGATATAAATAGGCATGCGCCGTCTTTGTAGGTCCATGTGCGTCAGTTGGAAAACAACAACAACAATGGCGGAACACCGAGCTGTATTCATTGTGCTCATGGACGTTGTGCTGTTGCTGATGAATTTGTTATCGTGCCACCAATCGCTCCTACAAGCAAATAGGGAAAGAGTTGTGCTCTGCCTGTTTTTCTAGCTAAATAAACGTGTGTCACTTCTATATGCCAGGGACACGGCTCTCTCTACATTAAAAAAACACTAT
Source organism: Ammodytes dubius (assembly GCA_026122265.1). Taxonomy (NCBI): domain Eukaryota; kingdom Metazoa; phylum Chordata; class Actinopteri; order Uranoscopiformes; family Ammodytidae; genus Ammodytes; species Ammodytes dubius. The sequence continues at coordinate 31,057,467 of CM047516.1, forward strand.
CAGCGTGCAGCGGTTAAGTTAGGCTACTGTTCAACAAAAGGAGCATTAAGGCTACGGCTTCACAGTAAAAGCATTTCACTGGCTAAACATTCATAGCATTTCGCTGGACACACGTGAGTTGACTTTTATTTTGAAGTACGCCTAACAGGAGGTATCCGCTCACGAAGCCCCTTCACTATCAGCAAGTCTGCTGTTTTTCCGAGTTCAATGCGGTGAAATAAGCTTGTCTTTTACAATATTTGTAACCCCAAGCTTACACCAACCGCTTTATGAACGTTAGTGGCATTAATTTTCGGTTACAGTAAGGTTTTATGCATCAAATTGTACCGGAAGAGCTATCTACTAGGCTGTGTCACCGCTGACTATTGGCTTGGCATGGCTGCTACTTCAGCGATTTCGTCCCGTTTCCTCTGAAAACTTTGTGTACGGGTGAAGATGTCAGATAAATTGTGTCTGAACGGGTTTTTTTTTTTTAAACCAAAAACGGGAAAACGTGAGTTTTCACCGTGTAAAGTGCCCCTTAGTAAAGAGTGTTCCCGCTCTGAGAAGGCAGACCAGGGCAACTTTCTCCTACTGTTATCCTAGCTCATAAAATAAAATTAAATCATAAAATTAAATAAACACCAGTTTGTAAACGCTGCCATACTGAGAAATACAGAGAGAGTTTTGTGGAGCTGATAATAGGCTTAATCAACTTTGTGTCAACTCGTTTGGAGATGGCTTGAATGTAACAGACATTCATTTATATGGGAAAGTTACGCACTGTAGCTTTTATGTGAAGTTATTTCATCAGATTTGGAGACAACGATCGTAAACAATCAGTGGTCCAGAGAGTCTCAGAAATCGTCTCAATAGTTCACAAATATTACGATTTATTGAAGACATATTATTTGTAAACGCGCGCACACATACACACACTGATACAGAAACACACACACACACACACACACACACACGCACACACACACACACACACACACACACACACTCACACACACACACACTTTTCTTAGCAGTAGAACCAACAACCGAAACATTTCTTCTCACAAAAATTACGATTTATTGAAGAAATAATAGAGAATTTAATCTATAAAGAGAATGTTGTAGATAACCATTGTGTGCAGACAGACACTGAACCCAAGAAAACCAGATCACAGTGAAATGAGACACTTTTTATGAAGCGGGTTTCTTAGACTTTCAAAGGGCTCTCACACACACACACACACACACACACTGATACAGAAACACACACACACACACACACACACTGATACACAAACACACATACACACACAAACAGTAACAAACACACAGAAACACACACACACACACACACACCACACACACACACACACCACACACACACACACACACAGTAACAAACACACACACACAGTAACACACACACACACACACACACACAGAAACACACAGTAACAAAACACACACACACACACACTGATACAGAAACACACACACAAACACACACACACAGTAACACACACTGATACACAAACACACACACGCTGACACAGTAACACACACACACACACACAGATACAGAAACACACACACAAACACTGATACAGAAACACAAACACACACACACACACACAGGCAGACCGACCTTACTAACAGGGGACTATCGCTGGTACCAGCCAAGTGTGGCAACCTATTTCTGGTCATTTAAAAAATAAAAAAACACAACAGAATATTTAGTTTTAATGTCTTCTGTCATAATATTACTTTAAATGTGTTTTTACATTTTTTTTGAAGAATTTGCTAACAGTGGACTTGAATCATTGGGTGACATCTAAGAGTGGACTCCATTCACTGCATCAATGGAGCTGTCTGTGTCTATTGTTTCACTCAATGGGTGTTTGCTTGCTGCAGTTACCTACCTTTGTTTCTTTTTAAGATAGATTATATACCTTTAACTTTAACACAAACTAAACACACTGTCAATCAGAACACACAGAGTAAAAACACCAGCATCAAACACCAATAAACAAATTACAAATGTTTACTCATTACAGTTTGAATAATGTGAGTGACTTGAATGAACTTGAATTTCTAGTGAAATCTTAATTGTCTATTATAAAAAGTATTTAGCGGTGCTGACTAGATGAACAGAGGGCTGACACATTGGATGACTGGTCTGCTGAGAGCAAGTATCTGTTGCTGTTTGCTGTATATATGTAATGCACATTATGGAATAAATCAAACACTGCTATTACTTTTAAAATGGTAAAAATATGCATTTTAATTATGCAAACTGGATCATTCTTAAGGGACATAATATAAATGTAGTCTTAAATGTCTGTTTGTTATACATATTGACCCTACAGTCCTAAATTGTATGGAATGACAGGAGTCCCCATTTAGTTGGCACTAATTGACACAAGTTCCCTCTTGGTTAGCATGGAATGATATTCACACTCCATCATGGATGAACAAGACTTTGGCAGATCAGTAATACATATGAAAATAATCTCAACTGAATTTGAGAATAGTTATAACACAACATATACTTTGAACATGATTTGTAGAGATTAACATGTTTTAATATATATTTGGTCTGCTGACAGCAAGTATCTGTTGCTGGTTGCTGTGATTTTTAACAATATGTAATGCACATTATGGAATAAATCAAACACTGCTATTACTTTTAAAATGGTAAAAATATGCATTTTAATTATGCAAACTGGATCATTCTTAAGGGAAATATAATATAAATGTAGTCTTAAATGTCTGTTTGTTATACATATTGACCCTACAGTCCTAAATTGTATGGAATAACAGGAGTCCCCATTTAGTTGGCACTAATTGACACAAGTTCCCTCTTGGTTAGCATGGAATGATATTCACACTCCATCATGGATGAACAAGACTTTGGCAGATCATTAATACCTATGAAAATAATCTCAACTGAATTTGAGAATAGTTATAAACAACATATAATTTGAACATGATTTGTAGAGATTAACATGTTTTAATATATATTTGGTCTGCTGACAGCAAGTATCTGTTGCTGGTTGCTGTGATTTTTAACAATATGTAATAGACACTTTGGAATACATTAGAGGTGCAGTGTAGTTTTTTGTAGTGGCTATACTGTGATGAATTATGAAGCAATATTTATTACAGACTTGGCCAAGGAGAACCGGACTGCAACTCGGGTGACTTGCACTTCAATTCTGACAGACACTTCCTGAGAGCTTTGTATTAACCTTGTGCTATCTCTAACACCTCCTGGCTCGGGCACCAAGCGTACCAATGTTTTGGTTCAGAGCTGAACACAGTGAACCATAACATTCTGGAGTCTAAGGAGATGAGACTTTATCTATACAACTGACCTAAGTGTCTCCTACCAGTGTCACCAGGCTGACCTAGTGTCTGAGATATAGACAAACACACAAGACAGGCATAAATGTACTATAAATCTCTACCATTAATATTAACCATACTAAAGACTGAAAATTCCCTCACAACATGTACTTTAAGTTCACTGTATGGAGGTAGTTTAGGGCAGAAAACCAGTCTGCATAGTGAACACCACATTATCCCAGACAACAACAAAAGAGACAAACAAACAAAAGAGAGTTTATTGCCCTTTGATTTCTATCCTACTGGCACACATTTTTTTGAATTTTTTTTGTTACTTTCCTATATACTTTATTTTCAAGTTCTGTGCTTTTAGCTGGAATTCAATACAGTTTACGTCTAACGTTTAGAATTGTCCAGTTCCCAACGTCTTTGTTAGCAAAGAATGGCAATCAATTTGACAGTGTACTAGTGTATTCAATCTATATATAATTAGTTTATTTAAAAAGCACAAAGACAGCTCCACACTTCTACTGTTTTAAATGACTAACCCTATCAATAGGGATCCAAACTTCAAATGTATTCTAATGTCTCTTATGTATAGTAGCCCAGTGGCAAACTGTCAAAAAATGTACTGACCCATTACAAGTATAAAATTGTTCAAAAAAGCTTACCATGAATGCAATTTAGTCACATTGATTACTACCACCTGCACACTATCATTATAAGAAATGTGCATGACAACATGAATGATTATTTAATCAGTCAGGCTACTTTAGAGATGCATTTCACACCATCAATTCCACATGTCTCTGAACTTTCAAAAGCCTTTTACAAAAGTTGTTTTTCCCACAACACCAGTCTGAACAGAGTAGCACAAAGTATGTAAAATCCTTTGCTGTAGTTCAAATTAGTTTGTTTTCATGATCAGAGCAATGTATTAGAATCCATGTCAATAAACTAGCTAGTTTGGCAGTATGGAGCAGCAAATAAGGAGAGAGTGGAATGCTGTCAGAAAATGACTGAATTGAATATTTTTTTTCACGATCATTCTAGCAGTGCGTAACGTAACATTATATTATAAAAAGTGATTAATCATTGAACTCAGCAGATTTAAACACTACACCATTTAGCCAAATGTATTTGCACTATAACTGTAAATAGGCTTCTTTGCTATATGTGTAGCACTAGGCCGGTTGCCCCACACTTAAGAATGTAATTTACTGTAAGTATGTCACTGTTCCCAAATGATAAGCCTATTTGGAAAGTCACTTAAGTTTTGGGCCACATCCAAATGAAGGCAATTTTGATTTAGGCTTAAATGAAGGCAATTTTGATGTAGGCTTTAGCCTCTTTTGCATCTTACAAATACCAATGAATGAAATAGCCTGGATACAAAACCTGTAGTCTGTGTTTTTCGGCATGATTGTTTAATCATGGTAGAACTTGCGGTGTACTGTCAATAAACCAGCTAGTTTGACATTATGGAGCTAAGAGGGAACACTGGCAGCCGACGTTTCTGCATTTGTAATGCCAATACTTTGCATCACAATGCAAGCAATACCTAGCCACCTTTGTCTGGTCCTGAGAACCAATCACTGTCCAGATTGCTTGTGAGGGTGTGGATATATTCTGGGCATCTCACTACAGGTACACAGATGTAATGACTTTTTTGGAAGGGCTTGACCACTGCAATTCTTAGGAGGACCCACCTGGAGATTTATGACTGAACTTTTCAAACTTTTTTCGTTCAATGCTGAGGCTGAAGTTATAGGTAAGTTACAAACTACAAATTCACCATGTATGACTAAAATAATTATTTTAACTATTATTTTAACTTAGTTTTTTTTATTTCTCTTTCTGGAAGGTTTTAACTGGTTAATTCTGATACTTAGTTTTTATCTGAATTATTGTAAGGTTCATTTCAACTTTCATTCTTTTACTTTTTTTTCTTTGAATGGTTTAAGTCAAATGTATTATATTATTTTACACTTTCTCATTTATTTTTTCTGAAAAGTTATATGCATTTCTTAAATAGTTTTTTATTTCCCCTTTAGGCAAGGTTAATTGTAATTATTTGTGCAGTTTTAATTTCTATTTCTATTTTCCAGGTTAAATTAAAATGTTATTTGTTTAAACTTAGTTTGTATTCATGTTGTTGCAAAGTTTAATTTAATTCTATCAAGCTATGTATCTAAAACTTTCTATCACTCTCACAAAGTTTCCCCAGTTGTGCTTTAACTTACATCTGGATTCTAAAATCTTTCAGAGAAAAATGAGACCCAGAAGAGTTTGTCCTGAAAAGGAAGCCTTGTACTTCATTGCATCTGGAAAAGATAAAGACACTTTTCAGAAGACTTTCATCAACAAGGAGAAAGGTATGTTACTTGATTAGAATGTAAGATTCTCTGTTCAAATATGTATGAAGGTACAAGGGTTCATACAACTTTCTACAATCCAGTTGCTTTGCTTATAATAAATAAGTATTTGAACAGTCTGGCATAGCATTATATGTATAACTATTGTGAAATAAGTAGAAAAAAATAAATAAAATAAAAAGTAGTAGTTTAACCTTTTGGTGACTTTTCAACCTTTTTGTATTTGTAAAAACACCTCATTGCTTTCATGTGTTCTATTTAGCTGTGGGCTAAACTAGGTTTGCTGTTTCCCACTGCTTCAAATCTCCATGTTAAACTCAGATTACTGGCATGATGTCCCCAATTTAAGTAGTAGTAGTAGTAGATATCTGAAAAGCAAACTTGATTGTCTTCTATTTTAAAAGATGAATGCTCACTGCCATTATACATAGTTATTTGTAATTATATAGATTGTACAATACAGTATTGTTTTCTAATCAAGGAATTTTTTGATGACAGCTATCAAACTTGTATCATACTTAAACAATACAATTTACAAATATATAATTAATTAATCTCTATTTATAATCTTTTATCAGGTTATGGAGTTATTGCCACTCAAGACATTGAGCCTGGAGAATTCTTGCTTGAGTATGTTGGAAGACACATCACTGGCTTGGAAGGAGAGACTCTGTTCAAAGAGTACTCAGATGCCCATGCAGCATTTCTGTATTTCTACCCCTTTGCCGGAAAGACTTTCTGGTAAGAAATGAAATGATCAGTTCTTACTATAGATAATTAAACTATTTTACTATTATATTAATAATCTTCAAACAATGTATTTCATTATTCAGTGTCGATGGGACTGGGGAAACAGCAAGACTGGGGAGATTCATCAATGACAACCACATCAAGCCAAATAGCAAAATTAGAATAGTAAGTAATACACTTGAAACATTATTTTATTGTTTTAAATATTCTGTGTATAAGTTTACTACTACACATCATATTATTTTACATTAACATTATATGACTCAAAGGAGGAACTGCTCCAGATGTGCTTGTGATTCACTGTGGGGGCAATGACCTTGGAAGTGTGAAAAGTGTGACGCTTCTTCGAGCAATGAAAAGGGACCTGCATGGCCTCCACAAACAGTTTCCGCAGATGAAGATCATGCTTTCTTCCATTAACCAGAGGCGACAATGGAGGCATGCCCTAACAGCAAAGATGGACAAAGTGCGGAAATTCATCAACAATGTGATGGCTACATTTGTTTTGGAGGTTAATGGGAATACTGTTCAACATCCAAACATAGTGTTTGACAAACCTGAGCTATTTTTAAGAGACAATGTTCATTTAAGCCAAAAAGGAAGCGAAATATTTTTCAACGATATTGCTCAGGGTCTTAAGACTTTTGCATCGTAACAAGGTGGACACTGAAACACATGGCAAATCTTAACACATTCATCACTAAATCACCATGCAATCAGTTCATTTTCTCCAAAGTCATACACAACAATAATCTCTCATACATGTCTCAAACAAGCTCACTATGCAAAAACAACTTTACAATGAAAAACAACATTGACATACAAAACAAACTGAAAAACACTACAACAAGGCGCAAAACTATATCAGATGATTTTGTATCTTTGAAGTAAATGACATGACAAATAAATCTTCATTTGAAATTTGTAAGAGTAACTATTTTAATTTCAATATTTTAGTAAAAAGATTAAATGAAAAAGAGACATTTGATCTGTTTTCTTCTGCCAATAGTGGCACTGATTGTCACAAACCCAAACTAGACATTTTGATGACAACCGCAATATTTTTCACTTGTAGTCAAGATTGCATGCATGTAATGGGATAAGGCAATGACTTTAAAGCTTTCTAATTTATATTTGAATTGTCCAGATGACTTACAGTGCTAGTACATATTCAAATCTGAGGGTATAAATTCATAAACCTTGACAAAGTTCTAAAACATCTGTGTTTTGCATAAACACATCCACTGCGTCTTGCGAAAGACTAATTCAAATGGTCAGTGTAATATCTTGATACTAAAAACCTTTTGAAAGGGGTTTGTTAGGTTTGGTTTCAAGAGTTTCCTTTTTCCAGGGCTGTAATACATACGAAAAACTAAAAAAACTAAATGTAATAGAGTATAATCTCTCATACAGAGTGGGTGAGAACTGTTAGGTTCCTCCCTATCTTCAGCATTGAGCCTCAAATTTTACAGTGATAAACATCGTATTGCACGTGTATTTTATTTTTCTCTGTATGGAGGTATGCAGCAAACCAGTCTGAGATTCAGTGGAAAGCCACATTATCCCTGACAACTACAAAAACAGGAGAGTTCCTTGCCCTTTGATTTCTATCCTGGCGGAACAATTACGTAAAAAAAATTATTGTAATATTTTATTTTCAAGTTTCGTGCTTTTAGCTGAAATTCAATAAGCAATTTATTTTACATATTAGTCATATTATTGGTAATATTCTTCCACAACTTCAATAAGGTAAATGTAGAATCCAATATTTTGTTTTGAATGAGTTCCTAAGAGTTTTGAAAACAGCGTCTTAGCAAATGAACATTTTGCCAGAAATACACATGTTTTGCAGGTTGTTGTCTATGAATGGTAGAAGAGCTCTTGAGTTTTGGTCAATGTGGTTACTGAATGCATTTTGTGTGAAACGAATGAAAAATGAAACACAGTTAAGAACACATGGACTTCTGTAGTGCACACTGTGTTAAGAGTTTTTGCACATGTGGTTTTAGTTGTGCCCACTGTGCTTTAGCAATCGGAAAAAACTGTAAAGACTATTTCATGTCAGGTTGATGCTGGATTTAAATCTCACACCAAGACCACCATGATATATATTCCAGTTGAAACATCTTAATCTCAAGCTACTGTACCATAAATGTATTATGAAAACATTTTTGAAAAGATATCTTGTATTATAGATTGTATGACAATACTGTGAAAACATTAAACATGGGTCTAAAACTGATATTCAGTATTTGTTTTGTTTTTGAGCAGACATACACATTAATCTGTGCATTTTGTATTTGGTAAATGTTTTTTTTTCAATATTTTCACTGATCCTTAAATGTAAAGTTATTAGGGACATTTGATCTGAATTTTCCTTCTCGCCAAATAGCATGGCCTGAGTTTCAAAACCCCACAATTTATCACTGTTTTATCAATCCGCAATCACTTTTTCCTGTGCAAGTTGCACACCTTTAATGGGGTTTCATTTCAAGACTTAAAAATGTCCTCTACATTGTATAATTGAAATGACCAGCATCAACGTGCTCGTCACATCCTAAATTGAGGGTAAAATTCTGTGACAGCCTGTGACATTAGTACATATGATATACATATACAATTCCCTGCCTTCAATACTATCATTATGGACAGTGACATATTTGTTCTCCATTTTCAGTTAATGTTCTCAGTTTTCTGTCAAAACTAAAACGCTTGGGAGCGTGAGCTTGGGGTACATTTGACAGATCAATGATGCGATAAGGCTGTGCAAATAAGGTCAATTCCATATTTGTACATGCTTTCCTTGTTAGGATCCATCAATTCATTATGTTGTTAAATACATTGTTTCCTAAATGGCTGGATATTTTAGGGAGCTACTGTAGGCTTAAAATAAAGTCACTAAATGAACCAGAAATCCAAGTAAGTTTAGCTTAAACATGTTGGCGCATACAACTGTTACAATACCATGTTTAATGAATCTACTATATTTATGTTAGCAAGGAGATGTATCCAGCCTCTGGGAGAGACACAGCAATGCAGTTTCAACTCACAGTGTTGCTGTAGAAAAGGTGTGAAGTGCCTACTTTGAATAGAGACAATGCAGGGCGGGAGAGGGGGTTGAAGGGCTGCTGCCAAGGGCATGGTTTGGCAGGTTTGTACAGGAATGTGGGGACAGGAGGGTGAGAGGTTTTTTATTGTCCCAGACTACATCAATTATGGACTGACTTTTTATGATTTTGACAAAGGTTCTTGGAGACTAAATAAAGATGGAGCCCTTCATTGAAATATTTTTGACCCCATCAGAACAACACCACATTTACTCTTTGCAAACAGAAATACTAACTTTCACTTCCCCTCTGGCAAGACGTCATATTTTACTTATGTGGAAATCTCCTAAAACCCCAACTATTTCTATCCGGCTTAAGGACGTAATGTTTATCCTTAAATTAGAAATCATAAACCTAACAGTGAAAGGCTGTTCCAACAAATTCTCTTTAATACAATACATCTTTAAATTCTGTCTGTGGTCAGATTAAAGCTGCAGTGTGTAACTTTGTGTGTGTCAGAGAAGTGAAACATTTTCTAAGGTATATTCTCAGAACTGAATAAAACATGTTCTTCGCAGGAAAATGTTATCCCTGGAACAGTGTTTGAAGTTAGTAAGCTTCCTGAAAAGTTATTGTTTCATTTTGTTTTTTACAGCAGCAGGGCCCATAGTTTGGTTTACAAACATATTCTAGTCTCAATGTTTGGTTCCAGGTTCCTCTAAATATAGTTTAGTTTTGATTTATGATGATATAATCATTCAAAACTAAGAATCGCATGTAGAGAAAATGTGTTTAGTAAACTTACTCTGTGAATATAAACAAATCCCTCTCCACTGAAACTGCATAGTGAGGGGGGGGGGGGGGGGGGGCACTTGTAATTTGTTGTTTTCATTTCTAGTTGATTATATTGAAGGTAAGGTTCTACAGAACAGTGTTGGTTCCAGTGTCAAGAAACCAGACCAAAAATGTTTTTTGTGTGTGAGAATGACGACTTCATGATTTTGAGTGTGGCCAGTTGGATCTGTGATCTATGCACATTTCATACAATGTATGTGTAATACCATGTGCAAATTGTTTTAAGCTATGCAACTTTATTGCTTAGAAATAGCTTTTTAGGAAGAGTTTTTAATGACTAGCATCAATGTGCTCCACACATCCTAACATTTCAGTTTAATTGTGGTGAGCACTTTCTCTGAGAAGTGAGGGCTGTCCCACTGTCAAATCAAAGTCCACTAAGGGCTCTTTTTGCACCCTTCATTAACACTTTCTGCAAGTCACCATATTTGCAGACTTTGGATAAGGAAATTACCTGCAGTAGCGCAGTGACCTTAAAAAGGAGGGAAACTCCTTCTTCAACGCATTTCCTCACAAGTCTGGCATAATACCCCCCGCTCGGCTCTACAGTATGACTTCAAAAGGTTTCTCTTTAATTAAGATACTGTTTGCAGTTTATAATGTGACCAGGCATGGCATGTAGGCGTAGGTGGTTAAGGCATCTATACTTGTTTTTATTTAAGTGGTACATATTATAGCCTGCCCTGTCCAGATACATTCCATAATACCTTTTTCATTTACCTGAAATAATTTTATAGGCCTGGAATAGTATGTGAAATAATCATGATCTTGAAAGGAATCCAGTTGTGATCTTGCAAATATGAGATCCCCTGTCGCTATAAAAACGTCTAGTCTGACCAAAATATCAGAAACTTGTGACAGGTGTCTTTAGATTTAGAATGGATTACTTGACGATTAAGTGCAATCCACTCGCTAAGGCAATATCCTGCAACACGTTCACATCAGGCAGTCAATCTCTAAAGAGCCTAAGCAGGGAAGAATAGCCTGCAGTTAATGTAAAAAGATAAATTCACAAGCCAACAATAAAGTTTGTGATTTTTTTTGTATATATTCTCCGGTAAGTACTTTTATTTATCTTTTTTTTTTTAACTAGAATTCATTTAGGCTTTTTTTTTTAAATCGCATTTTGCTTTGGTAAAGTTAACACTCCATGCCAAACAAGCCCCTTTATATGTAATAGAAATTGCATCTCACAGGTAAAGGTGAAGTGCCATTGGGGCTTGAGGCTCAATGGATTTGGCCTGAGTGACTCAGAGCAGGCAAGGGGAGTTTCTATCTGCTTGTCATTTTGTGACAGTCTGTGTCACTCTCTGATCGTATGCAGTGTGGGGGATGGGTACCTGTGTCTGACGATGGTCGTTAGGCAGTCAACAACAACAGCTAACTTCAATAGCCAAGATTCACAGTGACTGTGATATATGTCATTCTCCTTCTGCTGTGTTGGAGAAGATACTTAAATACAAATTCAATTTAAAATAGGTTGAGTACAATCAACATTTTACTTTAGTTGGAAATCAAATCCTTTAATACAATCAACTCAGAAAAAGTCACTTAACAAGGTATTAAACTTTAAGAAATCTAAAATAATAGGTTGCATCCAATCCAAACATAAATGTTGGCTTAACTACCTTTCTCTGTGATTGTGAAATAAACAAAATAAATATAGATTGAAGACACGAGTACACTGTCAAATTGATTGAAAACCTCTTCTTATAAAGATTAATAAAGGGAATTTTGAAAATAAAGAAATAATCCAGTTTGGTTTATTCCTTTTAAATTCATCCACGATGGAGTGTGAAAGTCGCACCATCCCAACCAACAGTGGACTCCAGTCATTAGATACAGTGGAAGTGTGGACCTTTCTCTGACCCTGTTTCCACCTGGCATTAACATGTGGTTTTTGTGATCCGATCACATGAATACAGCTCTAACTACAGGTGAGAACACTCTCAAGACGCATTGAGATCGGATCACAAAAACCACATTCGGAGGTGGTTTGTGACCACTTGTGACCACTTGTGTCCACATTCATTTGGTAGTGGAAACACAAATGTGGTTTGTGTCCACATTAGGGACCTCCTACTCAACTGCCTGAGTGGAAATACGTAGAAAAAAAAGGTTTTAGTGTGCGCCCAGTTAAAAGTATTGCAAATGACAAGCTATCTGTCCTCTATTTTCATTTCACCGAGTAAAACTGTGATAACACGGAAGTCGCTGATGCTTCAAAATAAAGGTCAACTCGCGCTTGGCTAGTAACAGGCTTTTAATGTGAAGGTGTACAGGAAACGTTCTGTTTGCACAAGGAATAACTTAACTGTGAAAGCTATGGACTGGTTGCGGTGACAAGAGTTTAACAGAGGCAGACGTTAGAATAGCCAAACAGCGAGCACACATCTTTCACCAGCCAAAGTGGCGTAATAACTTACTCGCCTAAGAGTTTTTACTTTTCTACTTTACCTATACTATGATATTTCCTGCATTTGGCGAGTGTTAATGTAAGGGCCCTCTAAGCAGTATTGTGCATCGCTCCTCATTGTCTAAATGAGATAGACTAGCCTATCTCGTCAACCTAGACTGGTAATTATCTTCGCATGTATTGCATTTTTATAGCAAATGCGATTCAAACTGTGGCACTGTACAGCCCTGTATGTTTATTTGTTT
>CM047516.1:31087981-31102981 GCA_026122265.1 Ammodytes dubius
CTAGCTCAGTTAGCGGCTAAAAACATCCCGTTTCTCCCCAATAACATACAGTAAAAACCTATTGAAAGCACCGGAGAACCAGCCCGGTTGTTCTGGGATAAAGCCCGAAACAGTGTGTCAACAGCGGGGGACAAACTGCGGCGCGACCCCCCCTCAAAGAGATGGACCGTTAGCAATAACAAAAGGGACTCACCTCCTCAGTCGTCATTTTGCCCGGCGACGGATGACGACACACGTACAGCGCCCTACGTCATCACGTCATGAAAAGGTTCTCCCTCTTCAGGCCTTCAGTTCGAAAAATAATTCATTCAAATAAATAAATAAATAAAACGGAATAAAATATAAATTAAACATGATGAGAAATAATGAGAGAAGAAAATTAATTTAAAATATATACATATATAATTGAGAAAACGTTGTGTCCGTTTTTATGATCTTGTGAATGTAGGCTATACAAATGTGGAAACAAGTTCATATTCGTAAAGCTGACAACATTTTTGCAAATTTTTCTTTTAATTAAGGAAATGCTATATTTAATTTGGTTGCTGTGAGTATGGTGAAGTATAAAAAAATGCTTTTCCCATTAATGTAAATTTACTTTGTGCCTTATTCTACATAAACTAATGTAAATTTAAAAACAACGGGCTTAAATTGTCAGAAGGCTATCTAATCCTATTCATGGAGTTAATGGAACCATATATAATATGTGTCAACAGTTGTTAAGCCTAATGTGTCCAGGTCCTCACAGCAACAGTCAGAAACAGCTTCAGAACCAACAATGATTTGAGATTATTCAGCTTTCATCTCCAGACCATAACCAAAGTAGTTCACTTAAACCCCCTTTCTTCCCCATTCTGCATTATAAGTAGGCCATATATAGTAGGCTACTCATCTAAAAATTCCTTCACTCCTAAAGCGATTGGGGTACTGAACACCATGTCCCGCTGATGTGTATACGGCCACTGCTGCCCTGCTTCTTGCCCTGAAGATGTCTGTGTGTAAATGTTGTTGTTGCTTTTGTTGTTGTTGTTGTGTTGTCCTGCTGTCCTGCTTGTTGTTTTTTATATGAGACCAAAGACAAATCTCCACACCGTGGACAATAAATAATTAACTAACTAACTAAGTAGGCCATGCATACTATGGCTACTGATCTCAGACCATTATAAGTAGGCCATGTATAGTAGGCTGCTTTGGGTGAATAATGAAATAGGCCTACTATTTTTTTTTTTTTTTTTTTGCATTTTCAAGCTTTATTAGACAGTACAGCGTTGAAAGGGGGAGACAGAGAGAGAGAGAGAGAGAGAGGGGGGGGGGGATGACCTGCAGTAAAGGTCCACGGGTCGGATTTGAACCCACGACCACTGCAACGAAGGCCGGAGCCAATATGGTACGCGCTCTATCCACTACACCACCAGAGCAGCCACTGGATACTCATTTGAAAAGCCGACATAATATAATAAAATATAATATAAAATAAAATAATATGAAAATGAAGAGAATATATTACAATTTAGAATAAAAATATATCAAGAAATTAAAATTAATTCATTAATTTAATCTTAAACTGTGATCCACTGAATGAAGAACATTTATTCAAGAGCATGTGTGTGTGCACACATTTGTTTGACTGTGTGTGTGTATGTGTGTGTGTGTGTGCACACATCTGTTTGACTGTGTGTGTGTGTGTGTGTCTATCCGTGTATGTGTGTGTGTGTGTGTATATCCATGTATGTGTGTGTGTGTGTGTCTATCCGTGTATGTGTGTGTGTGTGTGTGTATATCCATGTATGTGTGTGTGTGTGTGTGTGTCAATAAAATCAAACAGGTTACAAGAAGTAACACAGTTTTATTAAAATTTAATTTGGCTACATTTATTCGAGCATTATGGTCATTTCAGAGACAAATTAAAAATTGAACAATAATAATAATAATAATAATTATAATACTTCAGACATTGCAGTTATTCCTTCATAGTGGGATGAATAAAGTGGATTTTTTTTGTTCAACTCTCAAAAATACAGTGTTTACACAATATGCATCGTATCAAAACTTCCCCCAATTTAGATTTCTTTTTCCAGTAGTTAAAAAAAAAAAAAAAAAAAAAAAAAAAAAAAAAATTAAATGTTCCAAATAGCACAGGTGACGCTCACTATTCATAGTTTAGCTCCAATAGTCAATGACAGAATCATTTTTACTAAAATATATCTATGTGTGAGGACCTCTAATACTGTACACTACAGTATGAAATAAATACAATGGTAAGGAAATACAAAATTAATCACATAAATAAAATGGTAAATTCTCACAAAAAAAAAAAAAAATAAGAAAAAAAATGTAAATTTATGTTGGAAAAATTCAAAAAATTCAACAAAAACAAACGAGATTTTTTAATACTGACGTTAAAAATTCTGTCATGGTGGAAAAAATACATGAATTGCACGAACATTATGTAAACTAAGAGACAGCGTAGAGATCTAACTAACACTGAGACGATAGTGTGTATATTCAACTGTACAGGGATGGCACTAACAGACAGCGTAGAGATCTAACTAACACTGAGACATAGTGTGTATATTCAACTGTACAGGGATGGCACTTCATAGACACAACTCAAGGTTTTGCATATAAGGCTTTTCACAATAAAAGGCTCGCTCCTTTTTTTTTTTAAATCTTTTTAAAACACGGAACCCTTTTCTCATATTTCACAGTAAGAGCTCAACAGTGAACCACCAAAAAGGACATTTTCCCAATTTCTAAAGTCTCCAGTGAAATTTCAAATGTTCATATTTTTAACCAATAACCTGAATACTGGTGACTATAACACGTATTAACCAGATGGCACAATAACTTTGTTGAGAATAAAATTCACCCTGAACATGATATTAGTTTAAGACATTTGTAAAGACAGTGTTTAGCTGCTGTTGCCTTCTTAATGCAGTGTTTCCAGTTAACTTTTTCTCATTTCAAATTAAATTATTTTTTTGTGGGAAAGGTGGCCTATCCATCTATTGTATTGGCCCACCAAAAACTACAATTTCTTCTTCATCTTTTGTTTTAATAGCGGTTGGTAAACAGCTTTTATATTGATTACCGCCACTGGACAGACGGATTTAGCTAATTCCAATAAACATTTGCATTGTAACAGCAATCCACAAATCACAGTGACACTGTAGGATTGTGGGTAGTGTAGTTCTCCTCCCAAAGATCAAGAATACATTTTTTTGCAATGAGGAAATTTTAAATTTAAGTTGATTTTACACCAACTTGTGTCAAATTCATCATGACATTAAGGCCAATAATCAAATCTCCTATGGATAAATGAACGGGCCTTTGGTAAGCACACTGTTGAGCTCTATAACACTGCTCCCTCTGCCCTCTTTAAGACTCACATTGACATTTTATTATGAAAAATCGCACAGGTTTAAACTTTAAATGTTCCTTCACATTAAAAAAAAACACAGTAACAATAATAATAATAAAAACAAACATATCGGGAGGCCCAAAGTCGTGTGGTTAGTTTGGCAAAAAAATAAGGTTGAAAATAAAAATAAAAAATCACATTAAAAGGAATAAAACCAATAAAACAACATTAACACTGACAGGACGTGAGCGAGTGTTCCAGGCTATTTTATTTTCCCTCTTTTTATTCTTTTTTTTAGAATAATTATTATCTTATTTTGTAGTGATTTCATAGGGGGTTTCATCAAGTGCAATTTTCTGAAGTGGGTATTTTTTTGTGAACACACATCCTGCGTTCCAAATCTCATACTCTTTCTTTTAGTCTTTTTACTACACTACATACTAAAGTACAGAAGAGTTTTAGTCTTTTTCCTACACTACATACTAAAGTACAGAAGAGTTTTAGGGCCACAGACAGGAGAGAAAAACAATCAGATAAGGGAGATTTTTTTTTCATTATGTCGAGAAAATGTCAAGAATAAAGACAAATTCTCCAAAATGCTATTGGAGTTACTGGGGCATTAATGTATTTTCAGCATACTGCAATTGACGTGCATGTATTGGGACATCCTAAATCTTTTCCTGGCCTACTAAATAGTATATAGTATGGGGATTGGAACGCAGGGCTGGACACACAGGGAGGTTAAGAACATCGTAGCACCACACATCGTTTAGGCCTTTAATACTGTACATTAAAAC
Source organism: Ammodytes dubius (assembly GCA_026122265.1). Lineage (NCBI taxonomy): Eukaryota > Metazoa > Chordata > Actinopteri > Uranoscopiformes > Ammodytidae > Ammodytes > Ammodytes dubius. Next base: position 31,092,140 of record CM047516.1, read on the forward strand.
ATCTTTAACCGACAGAATCTCTGTTATTCTTTTCATTCTATCTTTAAGTTTTTTTTGCATAATGTGGATTTTTAAACAACCCCAGGAAGCTTCATCGTATGAACATTGGCTATCTAGTTAAAGACTTATTATGGGATGTATTCCCCCCCCCCCTCCCTCCCCCAGTGCTATTCAGTACAGTCCCTTCAGTATAAAAGCATCCTCCTCTTTCTCAGTCAAACCAACTTGACACAAATGTTCCAAAGCTTTTATTTTCTAAAGGTTGTTTTCACACTAGGGACTTTTTCCTTTAGTTCTGAACCCAAAAGTATGATCCCCTCCGGCTAGCTTCAAATGACTAACACTGTTCTTTTCTTTATCACAATTTAAAACAACACACACTACGAACGGTGGAAGTTTCACGCTCATGTTATCGTGATCAGATCTTTCGCGAACTTAGAGCAACGTAGAGTCCAAATCTTTCTTTACATTGACTTTCTATGTCAGGTAGATGCATGAATAATTTGCATCACGTTTGGTGTGAAGGCTTTTATCAGCTGTGTTTTGGTACAGCTGTGTTGACACGAATCTTTTGGGCCTCTCGGAGCAAAGTCACATCCAATTTAGTCTAAACATTAACTTTGTAAGTAAGTTTTAAATAATTAAAAGTTCTCTTTTGGTGTGATTGCAACATTACAGCGATTCTCAAGTCATGGTTTGGACTTAATGCTCTGAAACGGCCCCTGGTCCCTAGTATGAAACCAGCTGATCTGTTAAGGGGTAGGACTAGATACGTTTTTTACTTCCTCCTACCCCCTTTCGAGCATGTAGAAAGTGTGTCTGTTTTTTTTCTTTTTTTGCTTTTGTTTGTTTTTTTATTTATTCATCTATTTTTTTATTGCTTGCATGTTCGAAATAAAGACAATCAAACAAGCCTTGGTCTCGTATTAACTCCATCTTTAGTATTTCTAGGGATTTTTATCTTTTTATCAGTAAAAGTCTTTTGGGGGGAAACCAAATCCTTCTCAGAAACATCCCGTTGTCCCTGATGTGAAACCAACCCGCTCCTTTCTATTCCTTATGAACCATAAAGCCTAAAGCCTACAACCTAAACCTTTTCATCCATCCTTCTATCCATCTATCTATCTATCCATCCATCTATCCCTCTATCCATCCATCTATCTATCCATCCATCTCTCCATCTATCTATCCATCTATCCATCCCTCAGTCCTCCTGGTCCGACCTGCTATCAGCCATCTTCCCATCTGGCGACCGCTCCACCTCTCCCTCCATTCTCTCCCTCATTCTCTCACTCCCTCCATCTCCATCTCCATCTCCATTCTCTCCTTCCTCTCCTTCCTCTTCCTCTTCTTCATTATACCTCCCTCTCTCCTCTCGTCTGTCTGTCCCTCTCTCGTACACCCCTCTGTCCATCTCTTCGCTGCCTCTCCTCAAGCTAACCCCAGACCTCTCATCCATAACCATCCCTCTCCCTCCATCTTCCTCCGGCTCAGAGTACGAAGCACTTTGCCCCACGCCGCCGAACCCCGCTAGAGAATAACCCTTCATGAGCAGCTCGGCGCCCGCTTGTTGCTGGTTTAAATTCAAATCTAAATCTAAATCGCTGCCGCCATCTTGTGTCTTCTTGCCTCTCCTCTCCTCCATTGCGTGCCTCTCAGCTGCCTCCCTCTCCTCTGCCTCCCTCTTGCAGTAGCTGTATCTGTGGTTCATGTGCTGGGAGTATGACCCGGAGTGGGAGAAGCGCTTGCCACACTTGTCACACTGGTAGGGGTTTTCCCCCGCTGTGCAGACGACTGTGCCGATCAGTGGTGCTTGTGTTTAAACGCCTTTACAGATCTGACACTGGGAGGACGCTTCCGAAAGGAGAGAGAGAAGAGAGGGAGAAAAAGAGAGGGAAGAAGAGGGGGAGAGAGAAAAGGGAGAAGGGAGAGAGAGAGGGGGGAGGAGAAGAGGGAGAGAGAGAGAGGGAGAGAGAGAGAGAAGAGAGAGGGGAGAAGAAGAGAAGAGAGGAAGAGAGAAGAGGGGAGAGAGAAGAGGGGGAAGGAGGAGAGAGGGGAAGAGAGGGGAAAAGGGGAGAGAGAGAGAGAGGGGGAGAGAGAGGAGAGGGAGGAGAAGAGAGGGGGAAAGAGAAAGAGAGAGGGGGGGGAGAGGGGGGAAGAGGAGAGAGAGGGGAGGGGGAGAGGGAGAGGGGGAGAGAAGAGAGGGAGAGAGAGAAAGAGGGAGAGAGAGGGGAGAGAAGGGGGAGAAAGAGGGGGAAGAGGGAGGAGGGGAGGAGAGGGGGGAGAGAGGGGAAGAAGAGGAAAGGGGGTAGGGGGGGCCCTTTGTCTCCCTTTCCTGCCTTTCCGCCTCTCCTCTCCTCTTTTTTTTCCTCCTCTCCTTTTTTCTTCTTCTCTTTTCCCGTCTCTCTTTCTTTTTCCCTCTTTCCCTCTCTTCTCTCCTCTTCCTCTCTTCTCTTTTCTCTTTTCTCTCTCTCTTTCTCTCTTTCTCTCTCCTCTCTTTTTCTCTCTTTCCCTCCTCTCTTTTTTCTTTTTCGTTCTCTTTTCTCTTTTCTCCTTTTTTTTCGTCTTCTTTTTCTTCCTCTCTTTTCCTTTTTGGCCTTTTTGCTTTCTCCCCGCCTCTTTCCCTCCTCTCCCTTCCCCCTTCCCTGCTTAACACATTTCCTCACCACCCCCACCCCCCCCTCCTCACCCCTACCCCAACCCCCCAACCCCCACCAAAAACCCCTATATAATATAGAGAATTGATATATTGGATATTTAGTTGGGAGAGATTATTATTAGATATAGATATAAATTTAGATATAGAAAGAATTTAATATATAATATATATAAGATATATAGTAGATGAAATGTATTATTAGATGTTCGCCACTCGGGGAATACCTCCCTCCTAATAACACCCCAACCCCCTAATAAAAAACCCCCGTACCGAACACCCCGACCTAAATAGAGTAGATTTCCCCCAAGGACCCAAACCCCCGCCAGCGGATGGCAGACCGCCCAAACAACCCAAAAACACAACCTAATACAATGTTGGGAGTGTGTGTGTTGTGTTGGTGTTTTATAGAGAGTGTGTTGTGGGGAAAATTATAAAATCAAAATAAGGGCCCATGACCAAGAGTGTTGTATTAGGCAGCTGAAAAGGACCGGAGACCCCAAAACCTAAAAGTCCGTTTCAAACCCCCCAGCAACAGAGCCGGTATAAAACCCCAAGAACCCATTATTAAAATTTGATGGATATTCTCGAAAATCATCCCCTCAAAAGGTCAAAAGGGCACAGTTTAAAATGCAATAAATCAGGTTCTTCCAACTCCCCCCTTTTTTCCTACAAAACAAAACAACCAACCAACCCTAAAAATACTAATAGGAGCAGATGCCTACTATTGGGACATACTTCCCTTATTTCAACATAACATTGCGCCTTGATCTTGCTCTTGCTTTTAATCCGTTGCATCCCCGTTTTTTTCCAAATGAGGCTTCGTCGATGTGACCCCAACATCACGTGCGCACGGGTTTTTGGGGTCAGAATTCCCAAAAAAGGATGCGTTTCAACACTAACAATCTTGGCCGCATGAAGAGGAAAATCCGGTACTTCTAACCATCCTAAATCTGGCCACAAAGAATCGGGACATCCTAAATCTTTTTTTCTACCAATCATATAGTAGAAAGAAAGAGATTCGGAATGCAAAAACCCTGTTTTGTACATTTTTACAAGTATAATGAAATGCAGAATTTGCCAGTACAGGTCAAATGCTGTCGGAGGGAAAGAGTGATAGTTTGAGAATTTTTTAATTGACCACACACAAACACACACCACACACACACCACAAAACACATATTGCCACCCCTGCCTAACAGCTTATTGGGGAAACCCGACACTAAATAAAATCGAACTCTGGAAACTGATTGGCCGAAAGAAACATGTGACCAGGCAAAAGTGAACCTGTACAATCATAGACCTGATTTAAACCTGACACACACACACACCAACACACCCACACACACACAACACACACACACAGACACACACACACACACAAACACACACACACAGGTCCCAACACATCACAATGCCGCAGAGCGATCTACAAATAGATATTAACAAACCACCATAGCTGGCATAGTTCACGTACACCACACACAACACAACACACACACACCACACACACACACACACACACACACACACACACACACACAACACACACACACCCACACCCCACACACACACAAAAACACAAACACCACACTCCTCGCAGAGCAACAGAAATAACAAGACGTTGGATTTCCTTGTGTGTGTGGTGTGTTGTGTGTGTTGTGTGTGTGTTGTGTGTGTGTTACGGTGTGTGTGTGTGTGTGTGTGTGGTGGTGTGTGTTACGGTGTGTGTGTGTGTGTTGTGTGTGGTGTGTGTGTGGGACAGATGATGCAACCAGTGAAACAGGCAGTAGGAGGTTGACAGTGTAAACAGGTGAGATCAGCTGTTTGGGTTTAAATCAAAATCATTTTCTGTCTAAATCAGTGAATATCTCCTCATGATCCACTACCTGTCTGTACTGTGTGTGAGCTGGAAAATAATCCAGTGTTAATACACATCTATCTATCTATCTATCTATCTATCTATCTATCTATCTATCTATCTATCTATCTATCTATCTATCTATCTATCTATCTATCTATCTATCTATCCATCCATCCATCCATCCATCCATCCATCCATCCATCCATCCATCTCTCTATCTATCTATCTATCATCCATCCATCCATCCATCCATCCATCCATCCATCCATCCATCCATCCATCCATCCATCCATCCAATCCATCCATCCATCCATCCATCATCTATCTATCTATCTATCTATCTATCTATCTATCTATCTATCTATCTATCTATCTATCTATCTATCTATCTATCTATCTATCTATCTATCCATCCATCCATCCATCCATCCATCCATCCATCCATCCATCATCTATCTAATTCTTGCTAGCTACGGTGGGCCCTTTGTTTACATAACAGTTGTTAAAGCAATTAATAAAAATGATATATTATGTGAAAACTGGTTATTTTGGGATTAAAAATCTATATTTTTGACACTACGGAGAATCCATTGTTTATTAAAGTCTCTACGAGGAACTTTTAAATATTTCTGAAACAGTCTCATTTTTCCTCTGATGATCATAAATTACATGTAACAGCAAACGAGACCATCAGTGCAAAGAATGCTATTTTTATATAGTTTTTCTTAATGCCTTTGTCATGGGTATACGCTCACCCAGGAACAACAGCTGGCATGGTAAAACACTACTGCTTTAGTCCAAAGGGGGGCGCTAGAATTAACACACACTGAAAGATCCTCGGAGCAACTTTAAAATGTTGGTTTTTATCTGCATATAATAAAGGCTGTGTAGTGTGTGTGTGTATGTGTGTGTGTGGTTGTTACAGTGTTTGTGTGTGTGTGTGTGTGTGTGTGTGTGTGTGAGAGACTGTGTGTCTGTGTGTGTGTGTGTGTGTGTGTGTGTGTGTGTGTGTGTGTGTGTTGTGTGTGTGTGTGTTTGTATAGTGTGTGTGTGTATGTGTTTGTATAGTGTGTGTGTGTGTGTGTGTGTGTGTGTGTGTGTGTGGTGTGTGTGTGTGTGTGTGTGTGTGTGTGTGTGTGTGTGTGTGTGTGTGTGTGTGTGTGTGTGTGTGTATTGCTCCGGGTTGAGCGATAGTTCAACTGTTAGATATTCAAATTGAAATCAAAGTGTTTGTTTCCAGTGAAATGGACCAACTCTCTTCTGTCATTAATATTTCCCTTTGATCTTCTACATGCAGACACAATACACACACACACACACACACACACACACACAGTATCACACAAACACACTGTAACACAGACGCACACACACACACACACACACACAGTCTCACCGAACACACACACACACACACACACACACACACACAAAAAAATATATACAAACACACACACACAGTTGCTGACACACACACACACACACACACACGGTCACAGTATGAATGAGATATTTGGGGCGCTGTATGTTTATGTAACTCGACCCCCCGCTGTAAAGAAAGGAGCACGTTAAAAACGATAAAAACAATAAAATAACAGAAATATAAAATATAGAACAGACTCTCAGAGGGGGGGGGGGGGGGGGGGGAGGCTAAGAAACAGAGATGTACTAATGGCTGATAACTTCATGATAACTTTAAGGTGTTTTATTGTTTTAATGTAATAATAATAAAACTTGCCAGTACTGTTAAAAAAAAAATTCTGAACCAAAAACGTTATAAGTGTTAAGCTCATATAATAAGTTATTTCATTATTGGTGGTTTTTAACACAAACGTACTGACGTATTATTATCATTATGACATTATGGGCAAAAAAAACATTACTTTATTGGTTCAGAAAACTTTTTTTTTTTTTTTATATATATTGTTTTGTCATTTTTATGCTTTATTGATAGTGTAGAGACAGAGGTGAAATGGGGCAGAGAGGGGAGTGACATGCAGAGAACGACCGCAGGCTGGAATCGAACCCGGGTCCGCTGCTGGCCGAGGCCCATGGGGGGGGGGGACGCCCTACCAACTGAGCTAAGGGCCCATGGGGGGGGGACGCCCTACCAACTGAGCTAAGGGCCCATGGGGGGGGGACGCCCTAACAACTGAGCTAAGGGCCCATGGGGGGGACGCCCTACCGACTGAGCTAAGGGCCCATGGGGGGGACGCCCTACCGACTGAGCTAAGGGCCCATGGGGGGGACGCCCTACCAACTGAGCTAAGGGCCCATGGGGGGGACGCCCTACCGACTGAGCTAAGGGCGCCCCCGGTTCAGAAAACTTTTCACGATATTGGCAAATTACTACATTTGCAGCTTTTCTTACAATAAAAACGAATAAATTCTCACGTTTTCAGCCATTATTACTTCACTGAATGCTACAAGGCACAAAGTGTTATCACAAATACTGTGTGCAAGAGCCTTAACCCGTACTGTAAGCATGAGGGGCATGGGGGTAACAAAGAATAGAGCTCCAAGCGGTATATACACACAGTTATAGTGTAAGCATGGGGTAATAGAATAGAAAAGAATAAAATAGATTGTGGGGGTTGTGGGGGTGTGGGGTAGGAAAAGGAATCATATAATAATAATATAATATATAGAATAGAAAAGAATATAATAGAACCAAACCAAGCGGTATATATACACAAAGTTATAGTGTAAGCATGGGGGCATGGGGCTGTAAGCATGGGGGCATGGGGCTGTAAGCATGGGGGCATGGGGTAGGAAAAGGAATCATATAATAATAATAATAGAAAAGAGTAAAGTAAAGAACTCCAAGCGGTGTCTGTACCTGTGTGTTCATATTTGTGTCTGAGCAGCGAGCTCGTCTTCTGGAATGTTTTGTCGCACATGTCACAGCCGTACGTACCACTGTCTGTCTTCCTCAGCCCAGCGTCCGGCTTCCTCCTCCGCCCCTCGCCCTCTGGGACATCATCAAACCCCGACAGGTAGTCCCCCCCGCCGTCCAACAGCAGCTCCCCCTGAAAACACAACGCAAGTCGGTTTAAAATATATATATATAACATTAAAATACAGGGTTTAAATAGCTTTTTAAAGTCCCATGAAAGCACAACGTAACTCCATTAAAATACATTCGTAAGGCTTTTTTTTTCTAGCAGCTCCCCCTGAAAACACAACGCAAGTGGATTAAAATATATTCGTAAAGCTTTTTTTTTTTTATAATAATTTTTTTTTTTGTCATTTTTATGCTTTATTGACAGTGCAGAGAGACAGAGGTGAAATGGGCAGAGAGGGGAGTGACATGCAGAGAACGACCGCGGGCTGGAATCAACCCCGGGTCCACTGCTGGCCGAGGCCCAAGGGGGGGGGGACGCCCTACCAACTGAGCTAAAGGCCCATGGGGGGAACGCCCTACCAACTGAGCTAAAGGCCCATGGGGGAACGCCCTACCAACTGAGCTAAAGGCCCATGGGGGGAACGCCCTACCAACTGAGCTAAAGGCGCTCCCAGCTTTTTTAAATATATATAAATACAGGGTTTAAATAGCTTTTTAAAGTCGCTACAAGGAATTTTTTTTAAATATTTAAAAGCTCCCTCTGAACCACAACGGATGGTTTCTTAAAATGCATTTTTTTTAAGATTATTTTTTGTCATTTTCAAGCTTTATTAGACAGTACAGAGTTGAAATGGGGAGACAGAAAGAGAGAGAGAGAGAGAGAGAGAGAGAGAGCTTTATTAGACAGTACAGAGTTAAAATGGGGGGAGAGAGAGAGAGAGAGAGAGGGGGGGGGGGATGACCTGCAGTAAAGGTCCACAGGTCAGATTTGAACCCGCGACCACTGCAACGAAGGCCGGAGCTAATATGGTACGCGCTCTATCCACTACACCACCGGAACTTTTTAAATATTTAAATGTCCCCCTTATAGAGAACGCAAACTTTTTCATATTCAGCTTCATAGAGGATTTTAAAGTCTCTACGAAGAACTTTTAAATATTTCTTAAATCATCTGATGATCATAAATTACATGTAACAGCATTTTTGTGTGTGTTAATTCTAGCGCCCCCTTTGGACTAAAGCGGTAGTGTTTTTACCACGCCAGCTGTTGTTCCTGGGTGAGCGTATACCCATGACAAGGGCATAAAGAAAAACTATATAAAAATAGCATTCTTTGCACTGATGGTCTGGTTTGCTGTTACATGTAATTTATGATCATCAGAGGAGAAATGAGACTGTTTCAGAAATATTTAAAAGTTCCTCGTAGAGACTTTAGGGTTTTAGTTTTAAAGGTAGCAACAGTTTGGAGCCGACCCAAGAGAGGGATCGTATTATAATCCCCACACCTGTCAACTCCACACCAGAGACACACACACACACACACACACACACACACACACACACACACACACACACACACACACACACACACACACACACACACACACACACACACACACACACACACACACACACACACACACACACACACACACACAACCACACACACACACACACACAACACACACACACACACACACACACACACACACACAACCACGGAGACACCCCCCACCGCCTACTGATCCAGTGTCTGGACAGGGCTTAAAGGTAAGTCCCCTCAATAAGGAGGTGTGCGTGTGTGTGTGTGTGTGTGTGTGTGTGTGTGTGTGTGTGTGTGTGTGTGTGTGTGTGTGTGTGTGTGTGTGTGTGTGTGTGTGTGTGAATGGAGGGATTGTCTACAGATACAGACAGACACCAGGTGAATAACACACAGAACTAATTAATCTCCTGAACTGAATCGTGTCTCGAGCTGCTTTTCAATCAAACTTGCAACAGGGACATTTAGGTTTTCAAGCACACATCAAAGGTGTAGTCAGTGATTCTGGAGAACGCTTGTTCTTGTCAAAATCACTTTTAGTCAAAATCAGTGAATATCTCCTCATGATCCACTACCTGTCTGTACTGTGTGTTAATACACAGCCTAGACTCTGTAAACTGGTATGTTGCTATAGCTACGATGGGCCCTCGTTGTTTACATACCCGTTTACAACCGCCAAAATGGAGGATTAAAATCTCGCCAGTTTTTACCTGGAAGCTCGGTTTGCGCTGGTACTTTCTCCTCTGCTGCAGGTCGGAGAACGTGGCCGCGGCTCCGTATGTGTAAGCCATGTGAGGCAGGAAGCTCATGGGGTCAAGCCCAGAATAGGGCCTCAATCCTGGGATGCTTGGCTGGGTTTGGGTCATGAAGCCTGGAGCATGGTACCCTCCTCCATGGGCAGACAGGGAGCTATACACCCCAGCAGGGCCCCCTCCAAACGGGTTGAGCCCAAACAGAGGACTGGGGCTCTTATGGTGCAGCGAGTTCACACCTTCTGAACACAGGACTTCTTTCTTTATGTTGAGGAGATCTAACCCAACGTCTCGCCCGTGTGTCTAGAGGAGAGAGGAGGGTTTTTTTTGTTAATTTTCTGGAGCAAAAATCTCAATTTCTAAAGCACTTACATCAACTAAACTTTCCATAATCATTCTCAGCACTATTCTGAAGGTTATTACAGAAGGATTTGTTCATATGTTGTTCACTGTCTGATTTATGAGAAATGTTGTTCTTAAAAACATGATGAAAATGTATTTTCTAAGACCTGTACTTAGTATTTCTTGATTTATAAAAAGAAAAAAACGCTGTATCCAAAATATGTTTAGTAAGAACTTTGGACTTTAATATGTTAGACTCTGGCTTTATCCAACATCTCGATTCTTCCTTCTGAACAACAACCATTCATTGCCTTTCTAGATCATAATATATATCATCAGTATTGTGCTTCCAAAACTGAACAAAACTGGACTTACAACAATTTCCTTATAAATAACATCTGCTTATTTGCCTTTCTGCATCAACATATCATCTGTATTTTGCCTCCCAAACCCCTCCTCACCTCTCCGTTGTACCCGTTGTGCCCGTGCCGCCCCCCCCACAGCGGGCGTCCTGTGGGCCATGAGGTGTTTGGGGACAGACAGGTCCAGAGGGCAGTCCCCGTGCGTCTCCTCTGACAGACTGTTGGGAGTGTAGGAGCTGTCTGAGACGCTTTGGAAGAAGAATGGAGGACAGATTGAGAGGTGACGACGTGTTGCTTCTCATCGTGTCTGTGTGTGTCGCTCCCTTCTCCCTCTCTCCTCCCCTCCTCCTCCTCCTCCTCCTCCTCCTCCTCCTCCTCCTCCTCCTCCTCCTCCTCCTCCCCCTCCTCCTGCTGCTGTGTGTCTGTGTGATGTAAACTTTGTGAATTTATGGGCGGCGGCAGAGTCTCCGTTAGAATGAAA
>CM047516.1:31130481-31132981 GCA_026122265.1 Ammodytes dubius
GATGTGCTCAAATGACTAAATGTTGCGGAGGTTGAACTAATAGTTATGAGAATTTTCATTCTGATCTGAGAAAAGCACCAACGCAACTGAGGAAAACTGTAACACACGAGTTTATCAATAATAATATTCCTGCTTCATAACTTCGACTAGAAGAGAGATACTGAGAGAGAGAGTCTCTTAATGGTTGTAGTGATACAGTCAAACCTGGTGTTTAAAGGAATACTTCACCCATACGGAACCAGCGTTCTGTCATTATAAAATCACTATTATAATATAATGAATGAGGTTTTTCTTCCCTCAGTCTTCCCTCAGTCTTCCCTTGGCCCAGCTGTCCTGTTAATCCTATCCCTACATTTTACAATGCGTGATGTCACATTAGTAACATGTAGGGTTAGACAGTGAAACCATAAAACACTCTTTCTGCCTTTTCTCAGGCTAGGATGAACCGATTTCTAAAATGTTTGCACATTTATACGACATAGGATCTCAGAGTTCAATACACCTTCATATTCCCACCAGGTGAAGTAGGGCTTTAAGGTTATCCTACAAAGAATGATGTTGTACAGTTATAATATCTGAACCTGTGTTTCTGTAAATGCCCCCCCCCCCCTCTGACCCAACTGATCAGGTCTGCTATCGATCGACCCCGATTCATATATGTCACATCGATCTAACATGGCTGACACACACACACACACGCAGTACACTCCTACACGTAACACGAACACACACACACACACACACACACACACACACACACACACACACACACACACACACACACACACACACACACACACACACACACACACACACACACACACACACACACACACACACACACACACACACACACATCAATGACGTCCATTCACTTGGCGGACACAAAGCCAGCCTTTCAAGTTGATCTGAACTGTAATAAACAGACATGGAGGCTGTTAGCTAAACGCTGTTAGCTAACCCATCTATTACACCCTGATAAACCTAACCCTAACCGATCTATTACACCCTGTAATCCAGTTAGGGAGAGAGAGACACACACACACACACAGAGAGAGAGAGAGAGGCACACACACACACACAGGGAGAGAGAGAGGGAGAGAGAGAGAGAGAGACACTCACACACAGAGAGAGAGAGAGAGAGAGAGAGAGACACAGAGAGAGAGAGAGAGAGAGAGAGACACACACACAGACACACAGAGAGGGACACACTAACACACACATACATACAGAGTAATACACACACACACACACACACACACTGAAACGTTCCCTGTTGGCAGGTGCTAGTAGGCAGAGGGGGGGAGGCCATATCAAAGCCCTTTTATCAGCCACATTAAGAAAACACTGCAAACACACACACACACTCACTGCAGCCAAAAACACAGCCTACATATAAATTCACACACTAACTTAAAGTGTCTCCGAGGAACTTTCTGTGGGTGTTAATTCTAGCGCCCCCTTTGGACAAAAGCGGTAGTGAGTCCTGACCTCACTTTATATCAGACTGTTCCCCTAACATTTGGGGTGGCAGTGGCGAAGTGGGTAGGAAGATTGCCTCTGGAGTGCAGGGTCGGAGGTTCGATTCCCCGCATACCCGCCACATGTCCAAGTGTCCCTGGGCAAGACACTGAACCCCACATTGCTCCCGATGGTTCAGAAAGCGCCTTGCATGGCAGCTACTGCCATCGGTGTTTGAGTGTGTGTATGAAATGTAAATATGTAAAAGCGCCTTGTGACCCTGGTCTGTGAAGGGCGCTATATAAATAAAGCTTACTTACTATCTATATCTATCTATCTGTCTGTCTGTCTGTCAGTGGAATATTTGGTCTGATGAAAATATTCAAAAACAATCTGATACAAATCCTCTCCACAACCCAAACCTGGTGACGTATTGACAAGACGCAATGGAGGCTAGGCCGGAGTGTGTGTGTGTGTGCGCGTGTGCGTGTGTGTGTGTGTGGGAACCAACAATCCCTCTCATTGTGTCTGGCAGCGCCGGCCGACATTCTGAAGCACCTTGTCAGAAAATAACGCCCGCGGCAAAATATAATAACTGCCCCGACTGATGGACACACACAGACACACACACACACACACACACACACAGGCCATTGTCCTCCCAGGGGGTGCAGAGATAAATGGCTGCATGTTAACCACGTTTGACAAGCTGCACAAAAGGGGGGACACCTCAGGTCCCATGATGCAACACACACACACACACACACACACACACACACACACGCATGCTCACGCACGCACACGCACACACTCTGCCCCAGGGTCCAGACCGGACAGGAAGTCAATGCCTAACATGTGTCACTTCTTCAAACGAACTCTCTGTCTCTACAACTGGGACATACTTTAAAGAGGACCTATTATACTACTTTTCTGGTCTTAATTTCTTGTTTTACACTGCTATAGAGCAACCTGACACGAATCACATTCGGGAAGCTCTTTCTCTTATTTTGGCGATCCAGCATGCCTGTGCTTCGGCCAT
>CM047516.1:31142981-31152981 GCA_026122265.1 Ammodytes dubius
CTGTTAACCTAGCCTCTGTTAACCTAGCCTCTGTTAACCTAGCCTCTGTTAACCTAGCCTCTGTAAACCTAGCCTCTGTAACACCTGATTGAAAATTTTTTTCATAAATATTCCAAAACTTCCAGACCGTTATTTCAAACGTTCATTCAGAGGACTGCTGTGATTGGTTCAAAATTCTTATTGTGTCATAAGAACCAGACCGCCTCATCCAACCGGATTTCAGATTTATTTTTATTTTTTTGGCATTTTTATGCTTTATTGATAGTGTAGAGACAGAGTTGAAAAGTGTCAGAGAGGGGAGTGACATGCAGAGAACGACCGCGGGCTGGAATCGAACCCGGGTCCGCTGCTGGCCGAGGCCCATGGGGGGGGGACGCCCTACCAACTGAGCTAAGGGCCCATGGGGGGGACGCCCTACCAACTGAGCTAAGGGCCCATGGGGGGGGACGCCCTACCAACTGAACTAAGGGCCCATGGGGGGGGACGCCCTACCAACTGAGCTAAGGGCCCATGGGGGGGGACGCCCTACCAACTGAGCTAAGGGCCCATGGGGGGGACGCCCTACCAACTGAGCTAAGGGCCCATGGGGGGGGACGCCCTACCAACTGAGCTAAGGGCCCATGGGGGGGGACGCCCTACCAACTGAGCTAAAGCGCCCCCTAATTTCAGAATTTTTTCATCAAACTTTAGTTTGTTAGACTGTCTTCAAACTGACAGAAAAATGACTTTGCTTGTAAACACTGTAACAACGACTGGCTGTGACACACACACACACACACACACACACACACACACACACACACACACACACACACACACACACACACACACACACACACACACACACACACACACACACACACACACACACACACACACACACACACACACACACACACACACACCACACACACACACACGAGACACACGCACACACACACACACACGCACACACACACACAGAGACACACACACACACACACACACACACACACACACACACACACACACACACACACACACACACACACACACACACACAGGGCTGTGAGACATGTGGCATGTTCAGGCGGACACCGGAAACACTGCTGAGGAATCCACATTCTTTACAACCGCACTCTGGAGCAATCTGACACACACACACACACACACACACACACACACACACACACACACACACACACACACACACACACTCACTCTCTCACACACACACACACACACACACACACACACACACACACACACACACACACACACACACATATATACACACAACACACACACACTCACTCTCTCACACACACACACACACACACATACACACACACACACACACACACACTCACTCTCTCACACACACACACACACACACACACACACACACATACACACACACACACACACACACACACTCACTCACACACACACACACACACACACACACATATACAGCGGGTTTTAAAACATAAGAATACTTTGAACATACGCAACTTAAAGTTACACTGTGTAGTTTCAGAGGAGGGGGGTTTGTTTACATTCACAGAGCCTGCAGTTAGTTTACTAAACATATTTTCTCTACATGTAATTCTTAGTATTGAATAATTCTTTCATCATCAATCTAATTATTTTGAGGAACCTGGAACCAAACGTAAGACTAGAATATGTTTGTAAACCAAACTGTGGGCCCTGCTGCTGTAAACAACAACAGTGAAACAGTAACTTTTCAGGAAGCTTTCTAACTTCAAACAGTGTTCCAGGGATCACATTTTCCTGTGAGGAAAGTTTGTTTATTCAGTTATGAGAATAAACCTTAGAAAATGTCTTCACTTTTCTGACACTAAAAATCTCGGCCGGATGTAGGAGACATCTATTTCTAACCATACTAGATCTGGCCACAAGAATCAGGACATCTTCTAAATCTCCTACCATACTAAATAGAAGATAGTATGGTGATAGGAACGCAGGGTAACAGTTGATCTTAAACAGGGAGCGGCTTTGAGGCTGCAGTCAATCCAGCAATCACTCTCACACACACAATCTGAACAATACTAGACGAGCAAAATACACAAGTGCAAGCCTTCAATGTAGTTCAGCTCCAAGTCTATTCAATTACTATTTCACATTTTTAAGTTTTTTATCCATATCTTTCAATTTCTTCATAGTTTCAGCAAGAAATATTATTCAAACCTCTATATATTCAACTTTTCAACTCCTTTTAAATTCCTTGTATATAATTATGTCCTTTATACACTTTAACAACTTCATAAACCTTTATAGACCTTTTTAAACTTTTTCAAATCTTCATACTCAGCTATCCAGTTTAGCGTAAGCTGTTTCAGCATTCACACGCATTTTCAGCAAAATACACAAATACACTAACAGATAATCATGGCAGAACACAGGACGACAGACACAATGCTCTGATACACACCACAGAGACAGAGTGGCGTATACACACACCATCTCCTAACATACAGATCAACCCTGTGCTTCATATATCACACAGTACGGTGGATAGGGATTTGTTTTCAAAGGAAGCGACTGAAATCTGCTGCAAACAACTATGGGCATCTCCTTAAGGCCATTAAGGTTAAATACTCTGTTAACCTAGCTTTGTTACACTCCTTTAGACAAAGATTAATTCTGAGTTCAACTATTTGATTTAAAGATATAAAAGATAACATGTAGCTGACTTAGATTTGTGTTTAACTGAGTCTGGTGTTATTGTGTTACAGTAGACGAGGGAGAGAGTCACCGGAATTTACTTTTATTACCGGTATGTGTCATCTTGTTTCATATCAGGGCCTGTGCAGTACTCTACTCAGGGCCTGTGCATTGATGGCTATTTAACTCTTCCTTTCCTACATGACCTTAATCGGGGGCTGCTCCGGTGGTGTAGTGGATAGAGAGTGTACCATATTTGCTCCGGCCTTCGTTGCAGTGGTCGCGGGTTCAAATCCGACCCGTGGACCTTTACTGCAGGTCATCCCCCCCTCCCTCTCTCTCTGTCTGTCTCTCTCTCTCTCTCTCTCTCTCTCTCTCTCTCTCTCTCTCTCTCTCTCTCTCTCTCTCTCTCTGTCTCCCCATTTCAACTCTGTACTGTCCAATAAAGCTTGAAAATGACAAAAAAATTATCTAAATTACATTGTTGTCTCGCTATTTTTTATTAACCTTTATTTAACCAGGAATGTTCCCATTGAGATTTAAAATATATTTTTCAACAGCGTCCAGGCAGAGACAGCAGTTATGTCCTGTCATGTTTAGTATTTATTTTATTTTAATTTTTTTTTAACCTTTATTTCTACAGGTATATCCCATTGAGACCAGAGACTCTTTTTCAAGGGAGACCTGTTCCCATTCCCACGTTACCATTCACACACACATTCATACACCGATAGCAGCAGGCTAACTATCGACATTCACACGAGGCAAGGTGGGTGAAGTGTCTTGCCCAAGGACACAACAACCATGACACAGGTGGCAGGGCGGGGATCGAACCTCCAACCCTTTGATCATCGGCCGACCTGCTCTACCAACTGAGACACAGTCGCCCCAGTATTGTACTACGAACAGATTGAATCATATTAAATGTGTGTGTGTTTTTATGAATATGTTGTCAGCACTTTTTGCAATACACACTTTTTCTTTAAGACAATGAACTATAAAGTTGATCTGATCATCGGTGTGTGAATGTGTGTGAATGTGTGTGTGAATGTGTGTGTGAATGTGTGTGTGAATGTGTGTATGAATGTGTGTGTGAGTGTGTGTGTGTGTGTGTGGGTGAATGTGTGTGTGAATGTGTGTGTGAATGTGTGTGTGTGAATGTGTGTGTGTGAATGTGTATGTGAATGTGTGTGTGAGTGTGTGTATGAATGTGTGTGTGAGTGTGTGAGTGTGTGTGTGAATGGGTGAATGTGGTAATAAATGTAAAGCGCTTTGGGGCTGAGAAAACCGGCTAAAAAGCGCTTTATAAGACGAGTCCATTTACCATTTAATCTTCAACTTTAAGAATCATCTCAGAATCCTGCGTTTCCTCGTTTCACCAGAAAGTTGAAACTCTTTGGAATCGTTTAAATCAAGTGAACAGCAACAAACAGCTGCAGCCGCACAGCTGGACGTGACGGAGAGACACACACACACACACACACACACACACACACACACACACACACAGACACACACACACACACACACACACACACACTCACGCACACACACACACACTCACACACAGTAACACACACTCTCTCACACAGTAACACAGACACACACACACACACACACACACACACAGACACACACACACACTCTCTCACACAGTAACACAGACACACACACACACACACACACACACACACACACACACACACACACACACACAGTAACACACTCTCTCACACAGTAACACAGACACAGATCCGGTTACACCACCAGGCACTAATCTAAACCCCACCCCAAATACAGCCCCTCGGGACCCAGACACACACACACACACAGACCCCCCTCGCCATACGGAGCTCACACAAACACACAGGGAGCCCCCTCTTCTCCCACACACACACACACACACGCGCACACACGCACACACACACACACAGGGAGCCCCCTCCTCTCAGACACCACACACACACACACACACACACACACACACGGACCCCCGGACTAGAGAATAAAAACCTCGGCAGCGCGAGGCGACGACAGAAGACAGAACTTCCTCACGGAGGAATTCACACGTTTAAAAACATTTAAATTCATGTTTTTATCAATTAAACCGTCAAGAATAATGTAATGTTTCAGATTAAACATGATGATGTCACAGTTAGAGGGTTAGGGTTATTAACAGTTAAACTAAAATGTAGAGTTTTGCTGTTAAATGACGGACTGAGGCTTTAAAACTGTCTCTAACGGTTCAATTTAACACATTTAAATATGTGAAAAACCAGTTTTATTATTAATACAGATATATATTAATGTGACATGAAAGAATAAAGCAGTTTTCTAACATATTAAATTATGTATTTCTTAAACAAAGCCCTGTGTCTCTGCACACTGTCTGTCGTGTGGAGACGTTTCTCTCTTTTAAACTTATTTTTGTCCCTAATAATGTGCAAATATAAAATCGCCTTTTTGAACATAATAACTGTTTCTTACGATTTTATCTGAACGCAAACTAATAAGAAAAAAAAAAAAAAAAATGTTTTTACACAAATTAAACTAAATGTATGTATCCTTTTTATAGGCTTCTTAATTTAAATAAAACACTTTTTCTGCTCGTGTTAAATAATAAAACAGTTTTCATATCGATATAAATGTGAACATATAGAAGCTGGTTATTAGAATGAGGATCTACAGGTCTGGCGCGCTGAATAACGGTTTTTTTCTCTGCGGAGCTCCGGAGCTATTAGGCGGGTCCAGGCGAGTCCCAGATCCGCTCCATCACGCACCAAACCCCGCAAGCCTTTCTGCAGTTCCTCGGTCCCACGGTCCCCAACAAAAAACCTCCACAAAAACCCCGTGAATAACTTTTCTCCCCGCCCGTCCATGAGACACAAAGTCCCATACACACGTACATACATATCGTGTTGTTTTTAACGCCCCTGTTAAGCGTAATGGTGCTTTATAAACTTGCTTTGCTCTACATCGCGAAACAAAGTGAGGAATAGTGACTATATGTCCAAAAAGGAGATGCTTTTTAATACATATATCCGTCGGAGCTTTAAGCATTGTTACGGGCATTTCTTTCATTTTAAACGCTTTCATTCTTTCATATTAAATTAAATACATTTGTCTTAATAATAAAACCTTTATTTCACATAGCCTATTTAAATAACTTATTTTCAGCTTTTTCAGACAGTTTTTAGGCTCAGTTAGTAGTCAGTCATTTAAGAGGGGACACATAGCCTAACACACAACAACTTTTCCTGCCGTGCCCGTCTCTGTTTGTATCGGGGCGTGAGTGTTGCCGTGTGCCGGTGTTGTGCCCAGCTCTGCATGCCTGCCAACATGACATGCACATTTATAAATACTCCTGCGCTGCATAACGCGTTCACACTGTTACTTTCCTGGAGGTTTATGAATCAAATAGTTTCACCGGAGGAATACTTTGAGTTAATTTGTCTCAATAGTGTGAATTTCAAACAGTTAATTTAAGGATTTAGCCTGCTTTATATGATCCACTTTAACACAGGGAGTTTTGACGCCCAACGTTAATTTTCCACAATTTAAAAACCCATAAAAACAATTAATTACCTTTATTCAACCCGACACAGACGATTGTATAGTTTATAGACTTAATTTCGCCTTAATATTCACTTCAATGTCTTCTAGCCTATAGTTTAAACTACAGCTGAAGTGAATGCATTTTTTTTTTTCAGCAGGCATACAGATCTCGGCATAACACCCTGGTTGTTAGTGTCTCTCCTTGCGGGACTTTGGGTCACTTTTTCGGGGCTGAAAGTGTCGCGATGTGCCGGTGGTTCTTACCGTTCTTCCGCCGGGGGTTGGCCTGCTTGCGCCTCTTGAAGCGGGGACCGTCCTCCGCCATGAAACCGGTCCGCATGGAGCTGTCGGGTCCTGACACAGTCACACACACACACACACACACACACACACACAGACAGTCACACACACACACACACACACACACACACACACACACACACACACACACACACACACACACACACACACACACACACACACACACACACACACACACACGCAGTCACACACACAGAGTCACACACACAGTCACACAGACACACAGTCACACGCACACACAGTCACACAGACAGTCACACAGTCAGTAAGAAGTAAATCCCAAAAACAAGGTCCCAGGGCCGTCCAGAAGTCTCTATCAAACTTTAGATTTTAAAGCTCCAAATCTCGTTTGTTAAATTTGTTTATATTTTTTTGTTGTTTAAATCTCGCGACTTTTCGTTTCGATAGTTTTTGACTTTTCTGTTTGTTTGTTTGAGAGCGTGAACCGAGCGCCGCCGCCCGCCGTCTGAGGAGCGACTGAGACGGAGAGAGGAGGAGACACACACACACACACCACACACACACACACACACACACACACACACACACACACACACACACACACACACACACACACACACACACACACACACACACACACGCGCACACTCTAGAAATACACACACACTGAGAGAGAGAGAGATAGAGAGAGAGAGAGAGAGAGAGAGAGAGAGAGAGAGAGAGAGAGAGAGAGCGACACACACACACACACACACTAAGACACTCACACGCACTGAGAAACACAACACACACACACAAACAAACACACTCACTGAGAGAGACACGCACACACACACACACATAAACACTAAGACACTCACACGCACACACTGAAACGTGCGCGCCCTCTTTGAACCTAAAACAATAAACTATTTGATTGACGCGCGGAGTTGATCATACGTCATCGGCAGGACGTTATATAATATATTAATATAAAAACAATTCGATTTCTCTCCGTTTTCTGTCTCGTGCTCTCGCGAAGAAGCAGCGCGCGACGAAGCTCCTCTGTACACACACACACACACACACACACACACACACACACACACACACACACACACACACACACACACACACACACACACACACACACACACACACACACACACACACACCTGTCACCGCTCTCCCACACCTGTGCGCAGGTAGAGAGCGGCGCAGGTGAGGCGGGCGGTGATTGGCTGAGAGTGAACATACCTTCACCTGCGAGGCTCCGTGTCCGCGCGCCCGACGAGGGAAAAGATCAAAGTGTGACTGCGGCGCGCGAGCCTCCTGTCAGTCCGGATGTTGAAATATATCTAGAGACCAGAGAATGTATAATACAAAGATCCAGAGGAACCAGAGTTTTCCCCCGGGCCTTGGCGCAGCGTCAGTCCGAAGAAGGAGCTCTGTTCCCGGCCATGGAATGCAGCTGACACCGCCTCGGTCCCTGGAAGGTCTGAACCTCAGACAGTCACCGTTATTTCTCTCTGCAACATAAACAGGCGCGAGACGCAGTTGGAGCCTCCGCGCGCCACCTATCTGCGCGCGGAGGGATATCCTCAATTATCCCTCCGCGCGCACATAGGTGCAAAACACTTAAAATAGTAAATTAATATTTAATAGAGTTAGAGCTAAACTACATGAATGGCTTGATTGAAGGTTTTACATTTTCACACACACACACACACACACACACACACACACACACACACACACACACACACACACACACACACACACACACACACACACACACACACACACACACACACACACACACACACGCACACATCACCTCTTCTTAAATGACCTCGTGCTTCACACTCAAACTTTGGCGCCAAACAGCTGATTGGCAGATCTACCTGAGGCGCAGGTGAAGCCGCTGTCTCTCCTCTGAGCATGCGCAGACGGCCGGCTCTGCAGTGCTCAGATATACAGGTGTGTGTGTGTGTGTGTGTGTGTGTGTGTGTGTGTGTGTGTGTGTGTGTGTGTGTGTGTGTGTGTGTGTGTGTGTCCTCTCTGTTTCAGTCTCTCCTCAGACATTAGAAGATAAAACATATTATAATAAAAAAATATAAAAATATTTTTCAAAATAAAATGTTTGTTTAAGACGATGAATGTTAAAATATATATTAACTTGTGATCTGGAATAAATTTAAAAAAATTGTAGAAAAAAATAAAAATAAAATTTGTTTTGGTGCATAAAAACTAAAGGTTGCTTTTTCTTGTTTAGTCCTAACTCTGGGGACTGTAAGTAGACCTGCCTGTCTCCCTGCCTGTCTCCCTGCCTGTCTGTCTGTCTCCCTGCCTGTCTGTCTGTCTGTCTGTCTGTCTGTCTGTCTGTCTGTCTGTCTGTCTGTCTGTCTGTCTGTCTGTCTGTCTGTCTGCTGTCTCCCTGCCTGCCTGCCTGTCTGTCTGTCTCCCTGTCTGTCTGTCTGTCTGTCTGTCTGTCTCCCTCCCTGTCTGTCTGTCTGGGCGGCTCATAACGTATCAGCTGCGTAGCGACAGGTGTTGGCCATGTGAGCCGGTGTGCAGGTGATGGTCTGATGAATGGATTAATCCCAGAGTATTATCAGATCCTATGGGATGTCGGGGGTTAACCGGGAATTACACTAATCACTGTATAAACGTTAGGCGGACAGCAGGGGGGCACATCTGTCTGCACCCCGCAAAGACTCTGTGTGTGTGTGTGGGGGGGGGGGGGGTGGAGGGGGGGGTGTGTGTGTGTGTGTGTGTGTGTAGTGAGTGTGTGTGTGTGTGAGGGGGGGGGGGGTGGAGTGTGCGTGTGTGTGTGTGTGTGTGTAGGTGTGTGTGTGTGTGTGTGTGTGTGGGAGTGTGCGAGTGTGTGTGTGTGTGAGTGGTGTGTGTGTGTGTGAGAGAGATTGTGTGTGTGTGTGTAGGTGAGTGAGTGCATTTTTTTCAGAGATGATTTAGTATATGAACATTTTCAAATGCATAGTTCGATATTGACACATTTGAGATTTGTCATGATCGAACTGTTTAAAGGTGCAGTCAGTGATTCTGGAGAACGCTTGTTGTCAGAATCACTTTTTGTCAGGCAGTGGATCATGAGGAGATATTCACTGATTTTGTCAAAAAAAATATTTGACAACAGGCATTCTCTAGAATCACTGACTGCACCTTTTTTTTTTTGAAGATTTTTTTTTGGCATTTTTATGCTTTATTGATAGTGTAGAGACAGAGTTGAAATGGGGCAGAGAGGGGAGTGACATGCAGAGAACGACCGCAGGCTGGAATCGAACCCGGGTCCGCTGCTGGCCGAGGCCCATGAGGGGGGGGGACGCCCTACCAACTGAGCTAAGGGCCCATGGGGGGGACGCCCTACCAACTGAGCTAAGGGCGCCCTGCTGACTGCACCTTTAAATGTGTAAAGTAAGTGGAGAGTATGTGTGTGTGTATTCGTGTGTAAGAAGAGAGTCCAACCCTTCGCTGACTGTCCCATCTGGAGTCAGGG
>CM047516.1:31167981-31185481 GCA_026122265.1 Ammodytes dubius
CTGGGAGGAGGAACCAGAGACCTCATGGTTACTGGGAGGAGGAACCAGAGACCTCATGGTTACTGGGAGGAGGAACCAGAGACCTCATGGTAACTGGGAGGAGGAACCAGAGACCTCATGGTTACTGGGAGGATGAACCAGAGACCTCATGGTTACTGGGAGGAGGAACCAGAGACCTCATGGTTACTGGGAGGAGGAACCAGAGACCTCATGGTTACTGGGAGGAGGAACCATCGTACTAACAGCAGGGCTTTGTGGAGGAACCTGAGACCTCATGGTTACTGGGAGGAGGAACCAGAGACCTCATGGTTACTGGGAGGAGGAACCAGAGACCTCATGGTTACTGGGAGGAGGAACCAGAGACCTCATGGTTACTGGGAGGAACCAGAGACCTCATGGTTACTGGGAGGAACCATCATACTAACAGCAGGGCTTTGTGGAGGAACCTTTGCCCTGTGGCCACGTTTCCCTCCGACTCTAATGAGTGTGACGGTGACAGAGAGATCAGGCGCTCACATGACACATTAAAGCAGCGGCTAGTTAACATGAGACAAAGGAGTGTGTGTGTGTGTGTGTGTGTGTGTGTGTGTGTGTGTGTGTGTGTGTGTGTGTGAGTGTGTGGTAAACATGATGTCCTGATCTGTATCTCTCGTCAGTTCTTTTTGATTCATTCACAGTCAATGTTCCTGGAGCCAAAACACTCACACACACACACACACACACACACACACACACACACACACACACACACACACATCTCTAGGGTTTACAGAGAATGGTCCGAAATTTGTGTGGACGTAAAATGCCTTGTTGAAGTCAGAGGTCAGTGGAGGATGGGCATACTGGTTCAAGATGATAGAAAGGCAACAGTAACTCAAATAACCACTCGTTACAACCAGGGTATGCAGAATACCATCTCTGAACGCAAAACACGACCAACTTTGAAGCAGATGGGCTACAGCAACAGAAGACCCCACCGGGTGCCACTCCTGTCAGCTAAAAACAGGAAAATGAGGCGACAATTCTCACAGGATCACCAATATTGGACAATAGAAGATTGAAAAATCATGCCTGGTCTGATGAGTCTCGATTTCAGTTGCGACATTCAGATGGCAGGTTCAGAATTTGGCGTAAACAACATGAAAGTATGGATCCATCCTGCCGTGCACCATCAACCATGCCATGTTCAAAGTCACCTAAACCCCCTTTCTTCCCCATCCTGACTATATAGTCTTGAGTTTAACAGATGATGTTTACTGTATATTTATTGATGTACTAAGTGGAGGAATGCTCCAAAGTGTGGCTAACCCTAACCCTCCAACTTTTCTCCTGGTTAACCTCCTCTAGTTGCTTGTGGTGTTGGCTTGGTTAAGAATTGTTTAAAAACTGTTTACAAACTGCACACACACACACACACACGCACACACACACACAACACACACACATACACACACGCACACGCACACACGCACACACACACACGCACACACACACACAGAGTGAAAACCGTTAACTCTGGTACGTTGTGTTTCTCTTCTGTGTTGCTGGTCATTAGGAGCCATGTGTGAAGGAGCCTCTAAATGAGATGATTCATATTGTCCTTACAGACAGGCCCTGTGTTCCAGTCCCCATACTTCCCTACTACTTAGTATGCCAGGATGTCCCAATACATGCACGTCAATTGTAGTATGCTGAAAATACATAAATGCCCTACTAACTCCAATAGCATTTTGGAGTATTCGTCTTTATTCTTGACATTTCTCGACATTATGAAAAAAAATCTTCCTTATCTGATTTTTCTCTCTCCTGTCTGTGGCCCTAAAACTCTTCTGTACTTTAGTATGTAGTGTAGTAAAAAGACTAAAACTCTTCTGTACTTTAGTATGTAGTGTAGTAGAAAGACTAAAACTCTTCTGTGCTTTAGTATGTAGTGTAGTAAAGACTAAAACTCTTCTGTACTTTAGTATGTAGTGTAGTAAAAAGACTAAAACTCTTCTGTACTTTAGTATGTAGTGTAGTAAAAAGACAAACTCTTCTGTACTTTAGTATGTAGTGTAGTAAAAAGACTAGAACTCTTCTGTACTTTAGTATGTAGTGTAGTAAAAAGAAAGAGTCTGTGATTAGGAACGCAGGGTGTGCAGAATCAGTGGTTTGAATACCGGCGTGTGATTGGTTTAGACCTTGTCATGTGACTGTGATAAATATGTCTATTAATACAGAGACCTCCTGCAGAGAAAGAGACGCTTGTTTCATGAAACCCTCCTCACATTGTCCTGTACAGTGGAGGCTCTGTGTGTGTGTGTGTGTGTGTGTGTGTGTGTGTGTGTGTGTGTGTGTGTGTGTGTGTGTGTGTGTGTCTCTGTGTGTGTGTGTGTGTGTGTGTGTGTGTGTGTGTGTGTGTGTGTGTGTGTCTCTGTGTGTGTGTGTGTGTGTGTGTGTGTGTGGTGTGTAAGCCTACTAGTACAACTATTTTTGTGAGAACCAATTTCAGTGTTAGACCATAACAGTGAGGACATTTAGTCCGGTTCCCCCTTTGGGACAGGCCTTTAAAGGGCTGTTTGAGGGTTAACACTAGGTTTTAAGGACAGGCCTTTATAGGGCTGTTTGAGGGTTAACACTAGGTTTTAAGGACAGGCCTTTAAAGGGCTGTTTGAGGGTTAACACTAGGTTTTAAGGTTCAGGTATGAATTAGGTTTATGTTAGGGTTAGTGTAAGGGTTGGGTTAGGCATTTAGTTTGGATGGTTAGGGTTAGTGTAAGGGTTGGGGTTAGGCATTTAGTTTGGATGGTTAGGGTTAGGGTAAGGGGCTAGGGAATGCTTTATGTCAATGAATGTCCTCACAACTCATCAGTATAACCGTACAAACGTGTGTGTGTGTGTGTGTGTGTGTGTGTGTGTGTGTGTGTGTGTGTGTGTGTGTGTGTGTGTGTGTGTGTGTGTGTGTGTGTGTGTACAGTGGAGGCTTTATAAAGGCAGAGGCTGAAGCTCTAATTATATGCTAATGCTACGACCTGGGCCGCGGGCTACATGTTAACAGACCAGCCTATTGTCTGACACACACACACACACACACACACACACACACACACACACACACACACACACACACACACACACACTTCGGGGGGCGTCTGGTCCGAACAGAAGATTCTAAATGTGGAAGGAGCCCTGAGGAGGATCATGGACATTCCCTAAACAAGACTTTATGACCGCACAGGAATCTCTTCACACGCACCACACACACACACACACACACACACACACACACACACACACACACACACACACACACACACACACACACACACACACACACACACACACACACACACACACACACACACACACACACACACACACACACACACACACACACACACACACACACACACACACACACACACACACACACACACACACACACACACACACACACACCAAACCCCTTAACCCTAACACAGGGTACACCTATCATGACGTATGTCGATGTGTCGATGTGTCGATGTGACAGTATCTAGTTAGCATGCAGTATGCTACAACTGGGACATACTTTAACTTATTTATTTCATCCTAACATGGCTCCTTGATCTTGCCTCTTGCTCATATATCCGTCTCATCGCTGGTTGTTTTCACTGGGAGGCTCAGTCCATGTGATGTAACTTCTGCTGCAGTGGATTGTGGGTCAGAACTCCATAAAGCTGCTGGTTTTCAACACTAAAAATCACCACCGGATGTAGTAGGATATGGGCAGAGATTTGTGTCAGTAGAACTTGAATTCGAATTGATAGAACTTGAATTCGAATTGATCGACTTGAATAGGAATTGATCAACCTGCATTTAAATTATTGATACTTGAATTCGAATTTATACACTTGAATATGAATTATCCATTTGAATCTGAATTTTATTTACTTGAATCTGAATCAGTTAATATTCCAAATGACTTTCAAATAAAAATTCAAAATTCAAGTTTTCAAATTCAAGTAGAAAAAATTCAAGTAGAAAAAATTCAAGTAGAAAAAATTCAAGTAGAAAAAATTCAAGTAGAAAAAATTCAAGTAGAAAAAATTCAGATTCAAGTAAAAATGTGCACATCCGGTTTCTTTGAGGAAGAGCAATCGAGTGCAGATCTCTGATCCTAGGCTACAGCATCCGGCGGGTGACCGTTATTTAACGTTCAGGAAATATAAAGTCATACATTAATTTGTTTAATCATCATCTGTGTTTTTGACCTCTTGTTTTATGATCGAAGTATCTTTTAGAACACTAATCACGTTTGAGTAATGAAACTGAAAGTAGTTATAATATCGCCAATATGCTATATCATATCAATGAAAACAGACGGTCAAACAGGGTCCAAATGAGCTAAAATCCTAAATCCAATAAACAGTAACATGGCAAACTTATTTTTAGGCAAGCTCTAATTGATTATTTATTCATTTTTTCACACGTTTACGTTTAGAGGCGGAGGATTCCTCCGACGCTCTCTGTCCGGCTTATCAGACAGCACTCAGCTGTCTGTCAGTTGAACTGGACAAGCAAACGTAAAATCATCAGGAAATGATAAAAACATCCCGATGGAGATTTCTATGCAGTGATTTTTTGATTTTACAGGGTCACGTTGTGGCAGTGACACTCTTTCATCAGTCGGAGCTGCAGCGTAAAGTGAAAACAAACTCAGAGTAGGCCTATATATATAGTCATTAATAAACACTTAGGCTACAATAGATAAGAGATCACCACCGCCTGCACCCCCTCTCCGCCCCCCTACACTTTGCCCTGTGCTCCCGCGATTGCTCTGTAAACAGTCTCATAGCCTATGTCCAGGGCCGCCTTTATGCACGGGCTTACCTGGGCTGAAGCCCCAGGGCCTACGCAGATCAGGGGCCTCTCAAATTTTTTTTTTTTTTTTTTTTTTTTTTACTGTGTCAATATAGGCCCCTGATCTAAGAAGGGCCCGGACATTGTCATTTAAAACAATACATTATTGACTGGCTCATGATAGGCCCCTAATCTTCGTAGGGGGGGCTAACGGAGATCAGGGGCCCATCATGAACCAGTAAAGAAAAAGGAAAAAAAAAATCACATTATTTTTGGCCTATGAAGATCAAGGGGCCTATCATTCACCAGTACATTTTTGTTATTTTTGTTTAATTAACATTGTTCGGGGCAACGCAGATCAAGAGCCTATATTGAGTTGAGCCATTAAAAGCAAAACAAAGAATTCAAAGAGAGAAGTAGCTTTAGGATAAGGGATTTTTTTTTTTAAATGGAATGCTGACTGACTGGATTTTTTTAAACCTGTATATTTTTGTTTCTGCTTTTTGGTATTTCTGTGTCTCCAAATGATTCCAGAAAATAGCTCACATAGGACACAGTTGATTTAGCCTTAGTTTTCTTCTCAAAGTGCACCAGATTGATGCATTTTACTTTAAAAGGTTCACATTTTTCTTCCGGGGAGGCATGCCCCCGGACCCCCCTAGAAGGTCCTGGGTCCCCAACGCTGTCTCCTCACAAATTAATTAATGGCACAAAGCAGTAGATAACTTCAACATAGTCACTATACGTTCCCTCTGTCTGCTAAGCGCCCTACCACAGGGGGGAGAGAGAGAGAGAGAGAGAGAGAGAGAGAGAGAGAGAGAGAGAGAGAGATGCGCTGACAGGATGCAATGTTCACCTGCGCACCTGCTCCTCCAAGGTGTGTGCTGGTATCGTGCCAAGTTACCGCTGATAAGAATTGTGTCCCAGCCGGCCGGTGAGCGCGCATGCATCAAGTAAAGGCGAACATATATGGGCCCTATACTGTAGCCTATACAGTATATAGCCTATAAGCTGTATATATATTATAGTGTATATTTATGATCTGTCAAGTTGATGTGAGGGAGCAGGAGATGGGAAAGAGGACAGGCTAT
Source organism: Ammodytes dubius (assembly GCA_026122265.1). Classification (NCBI taxonomy): domain Eukaryota; kingdom Metazoa; phylum Chordata; class Actinopteri; order Uranoscopiformes; family Ammodytidae; genus Ammodytes; species Ammodytes dubius. The sequence continues at coordinate 31,173,894 of CM047516.1, forward strand.
GCGATTGTTTACAGAGCAATCGCGGGAGCACAGGGCAAAGTGTAGGGGGGCGGAGAGGGGGTGCAGGCGGTGGTGATCTCTTATCTATTGTAGCCTAAGTGTTTATTAATGACTATATAGGCCTACTCTGAGTTTGTTTTCAATTTACGCTGCAGCTCCGACTGATGAAAGAGTGTCACTGCCACAACGTGACCCTGTAAAATCAAAAAATCACTGCATAGAAATCTCCATCGGGATGTTTTTATCATTTCCTGATGATTTTACGTTTGCTTGTCCAGTTCAACTGACAGACAGCTGAGTGCTGTCTGATAAGCCGGACAGAGAGCGTCGGAGGAATCCTCCGCCTCTAAACATGTAAACGTGTGAAAAAATGAATAAATAATCAATTAGAGCTTGCCTAAAAATAAGTTTGCCATGTTACTGTTTATTGGATTTAGGATTTTAGCTCATTTGGACCCTGTTTGACCGTCTGTTTTCATTGATATGATATAGCATATTGGCGATATTATAACTACTTTCAGTTTCATTACTCAAACGTGATTAGTGTTCTAAAAGATACTTCGATTATAAAACAAGAGGTCAAAAACACAGATGATGATTAAACAAATTAATGTATGACTTTATATTTCCTGAACGTTAAATAACGGTCACCCGCCGGATGCTGTAGCCTAGGATCAGAGATCTGCACTCGATTGCTCTTCCTCAAAGAAACCGGATGTGCACATTTTTACTTGAATCTGAATTTTTTCTACTTGAATTTTTTCTACTTGAATTTTTTCTACTTGAATTTTTTCTACTTGAATTTGAAAACTTGAATTTTGAATTTTTATTTGAAAGTCATTTGGAATATTAACTGATTCAGATTCAAGTAATTAAAATTCAGATTCAAATGGATAATTCATATTCAAGTCGATCAATTCGAATTCAAGTTCTATCAATTCGAATTCAAGTTCTACTGACACAAATCTCTGCCCATACAGGACATCTGGGTATTTTTCAGCATGCTGCATCTGACATCATGTATTGGGGCAAACTAATTATAGATATAATATACACACGCACACACACACACACACACACACACACACACACACACACACACACACACACACACACACACACACACACACACACACACACACACACACACACACCACACACTCACACTCACACACACACACACACACACACACCAGTCTGGAGCCAAACGGACAGGATGGGTTTCCCCTTTCTACTGAAGAGAATCATGTGTTCTTATTTATAGATGTATTTGATCAGTGTGTGTGTGTGTGTGTGTGTGTGTCTCTCTCTCTCCCTCTGTGTGTGTGTGTGTGTGTGTGTGTGTGTGTGTGTGTGTGTGTGTGTGTGTGTGTGTGTGTGTCTGTGAGTGTGAGTGTGTGTGTGTGTGTGTGTCTGTGTGTGTGTGTGTGTGAGTGTGTGTGTGTGTGTGTGTGTGTGTGTGTGTGTGTGTGTGTGTGTGATCAGCTGATCGAAGCGTCTTAATTGAAACTCTGACTTTAAGGGGATTTCTGCTTTAATATGAACAACAGGATGTTTCACGTGAGAACTGGATATTTTCATGTTTCATTCTGTGGACTTTCTTTCATCTTTTAATGCGGGAACATCCAAAGGCTCATTTATGCTCTATGTTACATACGGATACGAATGGAGCCTTCTGTCCGTACTCTGCGTACATTACGTCCGTATTTCTGCACGTATCCTGCGAGCTTGTGGATGCGTACCAAACGGACAGGACGGAGCATTACTACCGGAGATCACGGGGGGCGCACAGCCAACAGTTCACTTTCACTTACTGTACATTGGTGTACAAACACAAACGAAAGACATAATACTTTAGAAAATGTCTTAACTTTTCAGGAGAGGTTTGTGTGAGTTGGTACGAAATGACATACACGGCCGGGGCACAGGGACAGACAACTACAACAGAGCAGCATGAGCGGGGATCGCACGGGGAGGAATGTCAGCTAGACGGCAGGCTGTCAGAGGGTTAGCTGATGGAGGGTTAGCTGATGGAGGTTAGGCTGATTGCTGTGTGTTCATGTGTTCATGTGTTCATGTGTTCATGTGTTCATGTGTTCATGTGTTCATGTGTTCAGGTGATTGGTGATTGACTGCAGCCTTGAAGCCTCTCCCTGTTCCACATGAACTCTCACTAGCTGTAGAAACATCCAGCTCAGTTTGGCTCATTATGAAGAATCATGTGAGAAAACTGTGAAGGAAATGCTAAAAGTTCTGTGAAGAAAATTAAATTAAAAATCCTCAAATTTTGCTCAAAGTTTGTTTTTCCTTCTGCCTTCCAAGAACAAGTTTAAATGTGTAGAGTAAAGTTGAATTACAATTTTGAATAAAGTCACCACATCCATATGTTTTATCACAATATCTATAAATTCCAAATACTGACAACTAACAGCTCACACACCAGACCCAGGTGAGCTGAGTTACTCTGATGAGTGAGTTATAGTGGAAGGCACAGATGGGCTGTGTCTTGATTCAGGGGTTGCACCCTACGTAGGCTGCATTTGAAGACCGATTGCGTCATAGCGGCGCGCAAAGGCTGTCCCATTTGAAAGGCTCCTTGCAAGGCTCCTCATATGCAGCCGTGAAATGCAGCCTTCGTTTCACGGTTTTGAAGGCTGCATCAGATGTATCCTTCGCAGCCCAACATATCCCATGATTCATTGCGTTTTTTTCAGAGATGGCATACAATAAAATAAAAAATAACAAAACAGCAACGTGTTGCTCCATCTTCTTAACGTTTATCTTCCTTTCTTTTTTTCTTGTACTTTTTTTTCTTTTCGTCTGGTAGGCAACTTCTTTTTCTTTTTTCCTCCGTTGACAGGGCTGTCTCCGTTGGCAGCAATCAGGGTTGCTAGGCAGCACAGGAGCGGCGTGTCGTCACGCAAGGTAACGGCTTGTTACGTAAACCGGAAATGCTCGTAAATGGAGACCTGCGGAGACCGTCCCGTTTAACAAGGCTCGTTCGGCCCTGGTTCGGCCTTCGAATCGGCCTTCACAGGCTATAGCCTTCATAGACCGCGAGACTGCGTCCTACCAAGGGGGGCGGTCTCTGTAACGGGATACAGCCTTCACAATGACAACAGCAAAACACTACAAAATGATACCACAAAGGCTTCCCTACATCCCTTCAGACAGACAGACAGACAGACAGACAGACAGACGGATGGAATGAACAGAAACAAAGTATTTACAGTCAGGACAAAAGGAAAGCTACCTCTACTGATGTTATAACAGCACTAGAATGAAGTGGACATATTTGTGAGTTGATACTGACTCTCTCTCTCTCTCTTTCTCTCTCTCTCCCCCTCTGTGTGTGTGTGTGTGTGTCTCTGTGTGTGTGTGTGTGTGTGTGTGTGTGTGTGTGTGTGTGTGTGTGTGTCTCTCTCTCTCTCTCTCTCTCTCTCTCTCTCTGTGTGTGTGTGTGTCTCTCTCTCTCTCTCTGTGTGTGTGTGTGTGTGTGTGTGTGTGTGTGTGTCTCTGTGTGTGTGTGCGTGTGTCTCTCTCTCTCTAACCCTGATGCATTATGGGAGCAGCCGTGGCGTCTCTCTGTCTGTTTTATTAAATCCATTTCCTCCTTTTCTCTGTTTCCAGATCTTTGAGTCTCCATCCATCTCACACACACACACACACACACACACACACACACACACACACACACACACACACACACACACACACACACACACACACACACACACACACACACACACAACACTCACGGCCACTTTACATTCAGTCCATAACATGCACATACATCATTTGAATATTAACTCAGAAATATTTAGTATTCACTTCTGACAGTCAGACTGAGTATATACTGACCCAGCAGGATGTACTCATTTGTTTTAATTAGGCTGTGTGTGTGTGTGTGTGTGTGTGTGTGTGTGTGTGTGTGTGTGTGTGTGTGTGTGTGTGTGTGTGTGTGTGTGTGTGTGTGTGTGTGTGGTGTGTGTGTGTGTGTGTGTGTGTGTGTTACAGTGTGTGTGTGTGTGTGTGTGTGTGTGTGTGTGTGTGTGTGTGTGTGTGTGTGTGTGTGTGTGTGTGTGTGTGTGTGTTACAGTGTGTATATTGTACTTTCACCCATTTCATTTTAATTGCTGCCACTCTTCACCACTGTATAAATGTTTCAATAGGTTTTTTTTTTTTAGGGATGCACCGAACATTCGGCCACCGAAAAAGTTCGGCCGAAAATGGCAAAATAAGTCATTTTCGGTTTCGGCCCGAAACAGTTAAAAAGCCGAACAAAATTACCGAAAATTGGCCAATTAGTTTCAGTCTACAGACGAAAAAGGTTACAATCACCTCCTAAGCATGGACATCGTTTAAAGCCTCTCATTGTTATGATCAGAGCTTTGAAGCAAATGCTGAAGTCTGAACATTATGGTGGCAGCTGTGGTGCAGTTGTTTTTAGAGCAACTCAACCTGCACTGCAAAAAATGAAGAACGGCAATAAGTCGATCTTTTTGTAGATTCATCCTCATAAGTCAAGGTAAAAATCAGTGAGAGGTTCACAAATTAATTCCTAGTAAAATATTAATTTTACTCTTAGATTTGAAGGTTTTACTGTTTATTTATTTATTTAGGGTTGCTTTTTAGTTGTAGGCTATGTTTGAGGAGAACATTTGGGAGCTCATGTATGCAATGTTGAAATAATTGACTGAATAATAAACAAAACTGCAAAAGCCTCTTTCGGTATTCGGTTTCGGCCATTCGGCCAACTGTTTAATTTTATTCGGTTTCGGTTTCGGCCAAGAATTTTCATTTCGGTGCATCCCTATTTTTTTTCTCTTCACCTGTTGTTGTGTATTTGATGTATTTGCATTGAATATTGTTTATGTATTGTTGTTTTTCCTTTGAATTTGTTTTGAACTCGACGTCATTGTAAATGAGGGTCACCCCTCAATTGGTCTCTCGAGGATAAATACAAGTTAAATGAAATATAGTAAAGCTACAGTGCGTAGCTTTGTATGTTAAAGCTTTAGTGCGTAACTTTCTCATATAAATGAATGTCTGTTACATTCAAGCCATCTTCAAATGAGTTGACACAAAGTTGATTAAGCCTATTATCAGCTCCACAAAACTCTCTCTGTGTTTCTCAGTATGGCAGCGTTTACAAACTGGTGTCCTGACAGATATAATTAGATGAAATGTAAAGTGAAAGTTTGTCCTCTGAGACTGAACACACACACACACGCACGCACGCACGCACACACACACACACACACACACACACACACACACACACACACCTCTCATTAGACCAGTTCCCCTTCACTGGCTGTGTTTCTGTCTGTTCTGCTGTTTGTTAACGACGATAGATTCACTGAATAATGATTCACACACAACATGAAGGCTCTGTGAATGTAAACCATCCCATTCACAGAGCCTTTAAATATTTTCTTTGTATTTTTTTAAATCATTTATAAAACGTTTTATTTATTTTTTAGTTTGGCTCGTTTGACTCTTTCTTGTTGTTATTTTCGTTTTTTTCAATTATTTATTTTATTTTTGTTTTCCAATTTTTTGTGTTTGTTTTTTTATTTATTTTTCATTTTCTGTGGCTTTTAAGAAAAATACGTTATAAACTTGTTTGTCGTTTTATTTAGTTTTTTCTGGTTGTTGAAAGGAAATGTCCTGGTTGGTTTGTAGTGCGTCTGACACCACGGTCTGTAAACCCAGAGGCATCACACCGCTAGACTCTGTGACAAAACATCTGTCCTGTGTGTGTGTGTGTGTGTGTGTGTGTGTGTGTGTGTGTGTGTGTGTGTGTGTTTGTGTGTGTGTGTGTGTGCAGGAGGGTAACATCTGTTTGATTGATTTCTCTGAGATTACCGACAGAAAGCTTCTGCTGCCGAGGCTCCACCTTCACACACACACACACACACACACACACACACACACACACACACACACACACACACACACACACACACACACACACACACACACACACACACACACACACACACACACACACACACACACACACACACACACACACACACACCTTTATGAGCATCAAACTAAATCCCCGACCCTGATCGTAGGTGGATTACGTGAGATACAGAGAAAGATTAGTATGAGTACACAGTAGGTAGAGACAGATTAACACACACACACTCTCTCTCTCTCTCTCACTCACTCTCTCTCTCTCACACACACACACACACACACACACACACACACACCACTCTCACACACACTCTCATACACACACACACACACACACACACACACACACACACACACACACACACACACACACACACACACACACACACACCACACGGGACACATAGAAACTGGACATTAACAGATAGATAGGACACATTTAACAGATGAGAAATGTGCAATAACATTTACATTTTCATATAACATACAAAACACTGTTAAAGTCTCTACGAGGAACTTTTAAATATTTCTGAAACAGTCTCATTTTTCCTCTGATGATCATGAATAACATGTTACAGCAAACAAGACCATCAGTGCAAAGAATGCTATTTTTATATAGCTTTTATTAATGCCTTTGTCATGGGTAGGGGAGAACGGTGTAATTTGTCACACGGGTTGGTTGTCACAATCGTTATATCTCGGAACCAGAAGGCGCTGTCTGTGAAATGTTGGTATGTAAATATCCAGAATTGGGATCAGAGGTCACCTACATAGTCTTTCTTTTAGTTAGACTGCTGAATTTGAGGTGAGACGACTGTTTGTGTTTTTCATGTCAAATTGAAAATATTTAGCTCCTCAGTATTTTTTTTCTAGGCTTTTACAGAATGAGTTCATAACAACACACTTGTTACCCATACAACGTGTGAAGGGTAAACTATAGTTTAGATTGTGGTTAGCAAGCTAATTAGTTGTCAGATGGTTGTTGGCCTTGATGCTAGCAAGAAATTCAAGTTGGGGTTGGTCGTCACATTTTTGGGGGGGTTGGTTGTCACATGTTACCCAAAGGCTGCAGCCAGAAAAGGAACCCAATAACGAAAGAAATTGTCTAGCTGTATCCTCACTGACACCCCAGAGAAGGAGAGAATAGAGCAGGAAAAGGCAGCTAGCATGCAAAAGAAAAAAGGGCAACAAAATCAAAACAACCCAGTGCATCCCAAACTAGACCAGCTGCCAAGGCTACAGTAAGTTATGTAGGCCTATTTGTCAACTTGACAATGCAATTAAACTTTCAAATTTAGTTCTACTTTCTTTCCTTCTTTTTAAGATTATTCCCATTAAGATAACATTGTGACAAACAACCCCATAGTGTTTGACAACCGACCCCTTGATGGGGTTGGTTGTCACAATGGCCCTCATTTATCAAACTTGCGTGGAAACTGGTGCAGATTCTGGCGCAAATACCTCCCTACGCCAGGTGTCGCGTGATATTTATCAAACAGTCGTATCTCGCCAATCTCGGCGTACGCCACGCCATTATTGATAAATGCGGTGGCTGAAAACGAGCGTATCATGCCCCTATATTTTCTCAGTTTAGAGGCCTCGCCCAGAGGTTTTGCGACATGGATGTGCGCATTACGGTACAAAAGAGGAACTTATCTGAAGTAGAAATTGACAGAATAACAGCGAAAGTAGAAAAATAAAGAGTTTCATTTCGGAGCATTACAAGCGGCATCAAAGAACAACAGAAGGCAGCAGTTAGGAAGGAAATAACTGCTGCGGTCAACAGCGTTGGTGTTGACAACAAACGATCTCCAGCTGAGGATTTTGCATTTTAGGTTTACATATGGCTATTGCTCAAATGCTATAAAACAGCATATACAATTATATGTCGCCATTTCTTTGAATAGATGAAGAAAAAGTGGTTTGACTCAAAAATCGCCACTAAAAAAAGCGTGTTGCTGTTCTGAAATGCAACCAACTGGGTGCGGGCATAATATAAGTGGTAGAGGAGAAACAGACGCACCAACTGTCCGGTAATGGTCACCATAAAATAAATACAGGGCTGCAGAGATTTGAATGATTAGAATGTATTGGCCCTTTTAGATAGCACTACTCAAAAGGGTTGTAACAAAAAATAACACATTTTGCGTTTTACTGTATGACAGCAGGAGTGGTCAGCCCGGCCGTCAGCTGCACAAGCCGAACCAGCAACGATCAGCTGTGAGAGCGCCCACTGTCCTGCTCCACTGTCCTGCTCCACCAGCAGATCGGAAAAACGCTCGCTCGATCAATGACACATTAAAAGAGGAATTAACATCTAAAAAGTGCGTCAAATAAATAAAATGTTAAGCTGAATGTTGTGCCGTATATTTTTTATCATAAAGAGCAGTGTAGGCCTACTACATATTTAATACTGTGGCTAACATTTTGAATGAATGCAGCCCCCGTGCCTCAGTGTCCCCCCAGCTGCTCCAGACGGAGACAACTGCCCTTACGTAGTCCCATGCAGCGCTCCTAAGTGGCCGGTGTGTGCACTATTGAATCAGTGCTCCTACTCAGTTGCACACCATAAGCTGCACATTTTTAAGTGATTAATATCTTTATTTCGGTCTGAGCAAACACTGCATTTGTATTATCTTCTAATAATTGTCCAACAAAGTCATCGGCTACCCGGCACAGCCTGCACTGCGAGTCCATGCTGTTTACAAACTTGCGTACACGAGCTGAGAGCTGGCGTGGGATTTGAGCGTATCCTACGCTCACGTCCATATTGATAAATGCCGAGGTTTGCGTGGAAATGTACGTACACCCAAATTTCTGGTCTACGCAAGGTTGATAAATGAGGGCCAATGTGTTAGGGTGTCTTTGATGATTAATTTCTTCTTTATTACAATAAGATAGAAAAAGTGAGGGGTACACATTTCAAGCCAACACCTTAAGCTTAATTTAATGTAGGAATGACTATCGAAAGATGTTTAGGTGATGAGCAATTCTCACTAGAGTAAAAACCGTGCCTACTTACCCCGTTCTCCCCTATACGCTCACCCAGGAACAACAGCTGGCGTGGTAAAAACACTACTGCTGTTGTCCAAAGGGGGGCGCTAGAATTAACACACACTGAAAGTTCCTCAGAGACACTTTTAAGTTTAAGATAAACACTTAATGGTCAATGTTTCTCCATTGGTCTAAATATAGATCTGATAGAAATGTATTCATAATCTTCTGACCCACTAGTACTGTGTGTGTGTGTGTGTGTGTGTGTGTGTGTGTGTGTGTGTGTGTGTGTGTGTGTGTGTGTGTGTGTGTGTGTGTGTGTGTGTGTGTGTGTGTGTGTGTGTCATGACTCCACATCCTGACTTCACTTCTGGGAGTTAGAGTAAATATCAAAATCCTAAAACGCGTCTGGGATCTGAGGAAGGAATGTAGAGAGGGCATGGGAACAACACCACACACACACACATTTTAAAACACACACACAAACACTAAGACACACACACACATAAACACAAATTTTAAAACACACACACAAACACTAAGACACACACACACACACACACACACACATACAGATAGGCAGACACAACACACACACATAAACACAAATTTTAAAACACACACACATACACTCCCACACACTCTCTCTCTCTCACTCTCTCTCTCACTCTCTCTCTCTCTCACACACACTAAATAGCAGAAAGTATGGGGATTGGAACACAGCTATGATGAGCACACACACACACACACACACACACACACACACACACACACACACACACACACACACACACACACACACACACACACACACACACACACACACACACACACACACACACACACACACACACACACACACACACACACACACACACACACACACACACACACACACACACACACACACACACACACACACACACACACACACACACACACACACACACACAGATCAAAAGGTAAGACCCTGTTGTACTATAGTAATCTGTCCAGTTCTCATGTCGCAGCTTTAAACTGTCAAAGTAAAAATAGAATCTCAGTCCCTAAGCGAAACACTCAGGAGAGGTTTACTGTGTGTGTGTGTGTGTGTGTGTGTGTGGTGTGTGTGTGTGTGTGTGTGTCTGTGTGTGTGTGTGTCTGTGTGTGTGTGTGTCTGTGTGTGTGTGTGTCTGTGTGTTACAGTGTGTGTGTGTGTGTGTGTGTGTGTGTGTGTGTGTGTGTGTCTGTGTGTGTGTGTGTGTGTGTGTGTGTCTGTGTGTTACAGTGTGTGTGTGTGTTACAGTGTGTGTGTGTGTGTGTGTGTGTGTGTGTGTGTGTGTGTGTCTGCCTATCTGTATGTGTGTGTGTGTGTGGGTGTGTGCGTGTGTGTGTGTGTGTGTGTGTGTGGGTGTGTGTGTGTGCGTGTGTGTGTGTGTGTGTGTGCGTGTGTGTGTGTGTGTGTGTGTGTGTGTGTGTGTGTCTCACCTTTCGGGTCATCACTTCCTTTCCCACAGACGGCAGGAAGTCTTCAGCTCGGTCAACGAACTCGCCAAAATAAAACACCTCCATTCCATCCCTGGGTCAATGAACCCCAATAGTCTGGGCACTGTGGAACAAATCCTATATCACGCTAAAGGGATTCTATACGGGGCGCTCTGGTGGTGTAGTGGATAGAGCGTGTACCATATTGGCTCCGGCCTTCGTTGCAGTGGTCGCGGGTTCAAATCTGACCCGTGGACCTTTACTGCAGGTCATCCCCCTCTCTCTCTCTCTCTCTCTCTCTCTCTCTCTCTCTCTCTGTCTCTCTGTCTGTCTCCCCATTTCAACTCTGTACTGTCTAATAAAGCTTGAAAATGACAAAAAATTATATTAAAAAAAAAAAAAAAAGTGATTTTATATCTAAGTACTTTTCCCTTACATTCAGTGGGTTAAAATCACCACAGTGTCTCAACTTCAGCCAGTATTTAGTTTGTTTTCATATGTCTGTTTTCCTGGTTTCCTTTCATGTCATTTCAGACCCGGCCACTCCCTCCTGCTCTGCACTCCCTGTTAATTACATTCACCTGGTCTGCCCCACACTCACCTGCTCCTCATCAGTTAATCAGCCCCTCAGTATATATACCAGTCCATTTCCTAGTGATGGTGAGATGAATCCCCATGAATGTGTCGAATCTTTCTGGCCAAATGCTTCACCAAAAAGCCTGATCAACAAAGCCCCATTTAACAGCTCATTTAGGAATACTGACATCTGCTGGTATGTTACGGTAAGTGGCTCTCTTATTTCACGTAGCGAGCATAGACAGTATATAAAGTGAGGCAGTCGCATGATTTCAGAAAACGGGGCTTCGTTTGTCTTTAGTCACGTGGTACTGTGACAAACGATACAGGCCTCGAGACAGGCTTCATCTGGACACGCCCCCTTTGCGCGACACAGGCTTCTGGGCTTTCGTGTCGGACCTAACATCACTACCTGTCTTTGGACTTTCCCTTTTGCCTGCCCCAACTGGACTTGTTTGCCACGCTGTCTTACTACCTGGTTTGTCATCCACTTCGGTGCAGTGTGTAATATGACATCATCAAGAAAGTTCTACAAAGTTCTAGAATGCAACGCTCCCTGGGTAACCCCACCCCTTTAGAATAATAACAGAAGCTACAGTGAACTTCAAGGACAAGAACAATTC
>CM047516.1:31190481-31192981 GCA_026122265.1 Ammodytes dubius
ACACACACAGCCACACACACACACACACACAGCCCTGGGGGACAGGACCTGGACAGTTATGAATGTGCGTTTGATTTCATAGAGGCGAGGCTTGTTGCTTGTTGGTCCAGATGTGCAGCGCTCATCAATGCTGCCCTGTTAGCGCCACACACACACACACACACACACACACACACACACACACACACACAGCCACACACACACACACACACACACACACAGCGCTGATAGGGAGATAATGAATGAGGCCGATTCAGGTTTGTCTCCTTTCACAGTTTAAATCATTCGGTCTGTTAGAGAGCGCAGGGTCAGACAGACAGACAGACAGACAGACAGACAGACAGACACAGACAGACAGACAGATGATAATGTTTCATTATTGAAGACTAAGTTTCATCACTATCAACGCTGCTGTAAATGTTAATATGCATATGATAACAGTTTGGGGTTCAGTGTCTTGCTCAAGGACACAATGGTAGAGATGGTGGGCACCAGAGATGTATCAGAATGTTACTGCAAACAGCTCACGGACCTGCTCCTGTGTGTAGTGTGTGTGTGTGTGTGTGTGTGTATGTGTGTGTGTGTGTGTGCGTTACATAAGCACTTAGCTGCAGCAATATCTACCTGCATTAGAGCGTAATCTGCTTAGAGAGAAAGCACTCTGCATCTGTGACAGGTGTCTCGGCATTAGCATGGAGATTAGCAACGCAGCTAACACACACACACCCACACACACGCACACACACACCTTACATCCTTTTTGATCCCCTCACAAACACACACAAACACACACACACACACAATCCCATCCATTGACCAAGGAGCCCCGAGGCCTCACCCACCCACTCACACTCACACACACACACACACACACACACACACACACACACACACACACACACACACACACACACACACACACAGATGCTTATCTCAGAGATAATCTGCTGCTTCTTCAGATCAAACCTCAAACAGAGAGTTATGGAATGATGTGAGGTCAGACAAAATCACACGCACACACACACACACACACACACACACACAGTCTTTTCCACAGGAAGTGAATGTTCGGTTCCATTTAAAATTTGATCAAAAACATTTTACATTTTTTCTGATGAAATTGAAATTTCTGCTGAAATACATTTTCTCCTCGACATCAGCAGGAGAGAGAGAGAGAGAGTGTGTCTCTGTGTGTGTGTGTGTGTGTGTGTGTGTGTGTGTGCGTGTGTGTGTGTGTGTGTGCGTGTGTGTGTGTGTGTGTGTGTGTGTGCGTGCATCAGAAATGCCCCCTGACCTTCTCACTGCAGATGAACTCATGTCATCATCATCATCTCAGACCGACTCACTAAATACTGCAGAGGAAATGAAGATCTTCAAAAAGCCATGATTCTGACTGTGGCCATTTTGCAAGATGGAAAAAAAATATATATATCCAGCACCGGAAAAACATTCAGAGACCAGTCTGGATTTCCTTAAGTCTTCATCTCTACATAACCAATGGAAAAAGCTCTTAATGACCAAAATGTTACAGTGATGACAGGCAGACTGGCAAGCAGGACCCAAATGCAGAAAGTTTCAAGTGAGGGTAATTTATTGTCCAAAAAACACAAAAACTCCAGAAACGCAAAAAGGCACAAAGGCAAAAAGGCACATGGAACATACATGGAACATACATGGAACATACATGGAACATACATGGAACATACATGGAACATACATGGAACATACATGGAACATACATGGAACATACATGGAACATACATGGAACATACAGGGAACATACAGGGAACATACAGGGAACATACATGGAACATACAGGGAACATACATGGAACATACATGGAACATACAGGGAACATACATGGAACATACATGGAACATACATGGAACATACATGGAACATACATGGAACATACAGGGACAGACTCACCAACAGGTACAATGCTCGGACAGGGAACAAAGAAACACTGGAGTTATAATACACACAAGACAGGGTAGACAACGAGGGACAGGTGTAACACATTAGGGGAGGGAGCAGATAACAGATGAAGGAGGTTGTACCTGCTGCATATCAGAGCGGTTTATAAACCTTTCTCTCTGGAAGCATTCACTGACTGTTAACGTCCGTGCATAACTGCAGAGTCCATACACAACACCACCGACACACCACACACACACACACAACAACAGCACCACCACAGCACACACACACACACACACACACACCACACAACACACACACACCACACACACACACGCACACACACACACACACACGCACACCACACGCACACACACACAGACACACACACACACCACACACACACAACACACACACACACACACACACACCACACACACCACAACACACACACACACACACACACACACACACACACACACACACACACACACACACACACACACACACACACACACACACACACACACACACACAGTAACCTGACAAAGTGTCCATCAGAATCTTTCCGTGACAGGAG
>CM047516.1:31207981-31220481 GCA_026122265.1 Ammodytes dubius
TTCTGCAATGTGTGCGCATTAAAGCTGGGGTCTGTGATTTCTGATTGGTCAAAGTTAACATGAGCTGTACACTTTGACCAATCATAGCGAGGCTCCGATTCTCTGTTCTTATTGGCTGTTAGGACTGTCCATTCACTTTGGCACGACTTTGTTGGTGTATAGCGTGTCAGGGAGGGACCATAGGGGAGGGACCAAAGAGAACAAGTGGAGCGGTTGAGGTATTTCGATTCAAATCTCTATCCCAACTGCTATTTTCTCCCCAAATCCTCCACCCCAGCTTTAAATGTCCTGTGTGGGTCAACAGTGCAGTGCAACATGCAGCATAAAGTTATAGCATTCATTTACGACCGTGATGTTAAATCACCTTCACACAAAGCCTCCGCCCGGACAAAGCAGCGAGGAGCGCTGTGACGGTGACGATCACCAGGAGACCTCGCAAGTATGAGCGAGTGAGCCGCCGCTCAGAAAAACTCTGTGATTTGACGGATAAATGACAGTCGGGGATATCCTGCCCGTTAACGTTGTCTAGGGAAACGGCTAACCCTAACCCTTGAGCAAGTAATGAGTCGTTTAACATCCCTAACCAACAATAACCGTGTGCGTGTGTGTGTGTGTGTGTGTGTGTGTGTGTGTGTCTGTCTCTGTGTGTGTGTGTGTGTGTGTGTGTGTGTCTGTCTCTGTGTGTGTGTGTGTGTGTGTGTGTGTGTGTGTCTGTCTCTGTGTGCGTGTGTGTGTGTGTGTGTGTGTCTGTCTCTGTGTGTGTGTGTGTGTGTGTGTGTGTGTGTTTACAGGAGCGAGTGTGTGGAGGAGAAGGATTCTCCAGACGTTTTCTTCTGCTGCTGTGAAGGAAGTTTGTGCAACGACAAGTTCTTCTACAAACCAGAGCAGCAGACGCCAGGTAACGTGTTCACCTGGGTGTGTGTGTGTGTCTGTGTGTGTGTGTGTGTGTCTGTCACCCGTGTGTGTGTGTATCTGTATGTGTGTGTGTCCACCGTTCTAACTCAGCTGTTTTGTTTTGTAAATGGTAAATGGTAAATGGACTTATATAGCGCTTTATCTCCGTTGTTCACAGACCCAAAGCGCTTTACATTGTTTTGTACACATTCACCCAGTCACACACACATTCATACACCGATAGCAGCAGCTACCACGCAGGGTAGGCTTAGCACTAGGGTGCTAAGTTAACTAAGGTAACTATCGGGAGCAATTCGGGGTTCAGTGTCTTGCCCAGGGACACTTCGACATGTGGCGGGGAGACGGGGGATCGAACCTCCGACCCTGCACACCAGAGGCGAACTCCCTACCACTTCGCCACTGCCGCCCACTTGTTGCCTAACCCTGTTACGCGTGTGTGTGTGTGTGTGTTACCAGTGTCTATACCTCCTGTGTATAACTCTGTAACTGTTTTGCCCCCCCCCCCCCTCTTGTTGCCGTAGCCACCAGTAAGCCGGTGGCAGCGCGCGTCTCTCTGGTGCAGACGCTGCTGTTCAGCCTCGTCCCCGTAATGGCCGTCAGCTGCATCCTGCTCTGCTCCGTGTGCGTCTACCGGCACAAGATGGAGTATCCCGCTGTCAGGGTCCCTACACAGGTAGATATACGGACGGACGGACAGACACACAGACAGACAGACAGACACACAGACACACAGACAGACAGACAGACACACAGGTAGATATACAGACAGACACACACACAGACAGAGAGACAGACAGACAGACACAGGGACACACTCATACTCAATAGATACATTAAACTTTACAGGTCAAAAGTTCCTCGTAGAGACTTAAACATTTGTTAGATCATTAGTATTCTATATAAAGTTTAGACACACACACACACACACACACACACACACACACACTACATCACTAGTATTCTATATTGTTGTCCTGAGGTGAATGGGTCTCTCTCTCTCTGTGTTTCCTCCTGCTAACCCAGCACGCCTTTCACATTATGATCGAGGTAAGAAGATCACTATCTATCTATCTATCCATCTATCCATCTCTCCATCTCTCCATCTATCCATCTATCCATCTATCTCTCTCCCTCTCCATCCATCTATCCGATCATATTTTGCATGAATGTGTATGAAAGCTTCTCCACTGACTGTCAGTAAAATTTAATTCCAAGCGCTGTAATAATGACAACGATACTAATATCTTTAAAGGCCTACTTCACCGGTTGGAATATGAAGGTGTATTGAACTCGGAGATCCTATGAAGTATAAATGTGATGAATGTCTTTCTGTGATGTCACAGAAAGAGAAATGTAGGGTTAGACAGTTTTTTTTGCACATTTATACTTAACCCTCCCTCTCCCCTCCCCCCCCAGGATCCCGGCCTGCTGTCCTCTCCTTCCCCCATATTGTGTCATAAGCCGCTGCAGTTGCTGGAGGTGAAAGCTAGGGGGCGCTTCGGCTGTGTGTGGAAGGCCCAGCTGCTGAATGACTACGTGGCTGTAAAGATAATCCCCATACAGGTCTGTGCCATACTGAACATTCTGGCTTTATGAGAATATATTTTTTTAATTTGTAATTTTTATTCTTAATGTTCTTTTACAATTTTTTTGTTCTAGAAATAATTTTAATAATTTTTATTTATTTTTTTAAATATTTAAAAAAAAAAAATTTAAGAAAATATTTTATCATTTGTTTTTATCTAAAAATATTTCAGTGACTTTCTGTAAATATTTTTACATTTTATTTTGCTTTTACTCTCTGGAGCTGTGACTTTAGACATCTGACCTTTGTGTGTGTCTGTCTCTCTCTCTCTCCTCTGCCTGTCTGTCTCTCTCTCTGCCTGTCTCTCTCTCTGTCTCTCTCTCTCTCTCCCCCCTCCCTGTCTCCCTCGCAGCACAAGCACTCGTGGCAGAATGAGGTGGACATCTTTAACCTGGCGGGTCTGAGGCACGAGAACGTTCTTCACTTCATCACCGCCGAGAAGAGAGTGAGAGATGGAGAGACAGAGCTGTGGATCATCACCAGCTACCACCACAAGGTACACACACAGAGACACACACAGAGACACACACACAGAGACACACACTCAGAGACACACACACAGAGACACACACTCAGAGACACACACACACACAGAGACACACACTCAGAGACACACACACACACACACACACAGAGACACACACACACAGACACACACACAGAGACACACACACACAGAGACACACACTCAGAGACACACACACAGAGACACACACACACACACACCTGCTACCACCACAAGGTACACACTCAAAAATACACACTTTTTCAGTGGTGGAGCGTAATAAAGTACATTTATTTGAGTATTGAACTTTAGTAGAATTTTTGAAACTCATCACTTTTGCTCCACTACATTTTCGAAGACAAAAACAGTTAATTATATTTAGGGCTGTGTCAAAAATCGAAATATCGATATATCGCGATACTTAGTTTCGCGATATCAGATATTTTTTTTAATTAATTTTTTTATGATTTTTTTTTTTTTTTTTTGCTTTTCAAGGCTTTATTGACAGTGCAGAGATACAGATATGAAATGGGGCAGAGAGGGAATGAAATGCAGAGAACAACCACGGGTCAGATTCAAACCCATGTCTGCTGTCAGGCCTGAGCCTCTAGGATACTGACTATTGAAGTTAAATCAGTTTTGTTTATAATAATACTTAAGATTCACTGTGTCACAAAAGCACACTGATGTGTTTTCATTTGCATTGTGTCCTGTACAGTTAGTACAAGAGTGAATTGGATTTGTTATTTTGATGTTATGGCAGCTGCAGTTTGATCATTTGCCAAAACCAAAAAAAAGGAAGAAAATAGTAAAGGAAGTTGTGAATGAAATAGTTTTGACTTCATTTGTCTGTGCAATTATCAATATATTGTGCTGTTATGTTTGACAAGGCAACTTGTTTATGGAATATCGCAATATATCGTGATATATCAAGATACGCAATATATCGTGATATATCGTATTGTGACCAGTGTATCGTCTGTCTGTCTGTGTTTCAGGGCTCCCTGTGTGACTACCTGAAGGCCAATGTTCTCTCCTGGTCAGAGCTCTGTCTGATCGCTCAGTCCATGTCCAGAGGTCTGAGCTTCCTCCACCAGGACTCACACAAGCCAGCCATCGCACACAGGTAACACACACACACACACACACACACACACACACACACACACACACACACACACTGAGACACACAACACACACAACACAGACAAACACAACAAACACACACACACACACACACACACACACACACACACACACACACACACACACACACACACACACACACACACACACACACACACACACACACACACACACACACACACACACACACAGACAGACAGACTAGTGAATGTGTGTGTGTGTGTTCCAGGGACTTCAAGAGTAAGAACGTGCTGCTGAAGTCCAACCTGTCGGCCTGCATCGCTGACTTCGGCCTGGCGCTCACCTTCGAGGCGGGGACGTCCCCGGGAGACGCCCACGGACAGGTGGGGCATTACAACTGTGTGTGTCTCTCTCTCTAACTCTCTAATTGTCTCTCTCTCTCTCTAACTGTCTCTCTAACTGTGTCTCTCTCTAACTGTCTCTCTAACTGTCTCTCTCTCTAACTGTCTCTCTCTCTGTGTGTGTGTGTGTGTCTCTCTCTAACTGTCTCTCTCTCTGTGTGTGTGTGTCTCTCTCTAACTGTCTCTCTCTCTCTGTGTCTCTGTGTGTGTGTGTGTGTGTGTGTGTGTGTGTGTGTGTGTGTGTGTGTGTGTGTGTGTCTCTCTAACTGTCTCTCTCTCTCTGTGTCTCTGTGTGTGTGTGTGTGTGTGTGTGTGTGTGTGTGTGTGTCTGTCTCTCTAACTGTCTCTCTCTCTCTCTAACTATCTCTCAAATTCAAATTCAAAATTCAAGTCTGTCTCTCTAACTGTCTCTCTCTCTGTCTCTCTCTCTCTCTAACTGTCTCTCTCTCTCTGTCTCTCTCTAACTGTCTCTCTCTAACTGTCTCTCTCTCTCTGTCTCTCTCTCTCTCTCTCTCTGTCTCTCTCTCTAACTGTCTCTCTCTCTCTCTAACTGTCTCTCTCTCTGTGTGTCTGTCTAACTGTCTCTCTCTCTAACTGTCTCTCTCTCTCTCTCTCTCTAACTGTCTCTCTCTGTGTGTGTGTCTGTCTAACTGTCTCTCTCTAACTGTCTCTCTCTCTCTCTCTAACTGTCTCTCTCTCTGTGTGTCTGTCTAACTGTCTCTCTCTCTCTCTCTAACTGTCTCTCTCTGTGTGTCTGTCTAACTGTCTCTCTCTCTGTCTCTCTCTCTCTGTGTCTCTCTCTCTCTAACTGTCTCTCTCTCTCTGTCTCTCTCTCTAACTGTCTCTCTCTCTCTGTGTGTCTGTCTAACTGTCTCTCTCTCTCTAACTGTCTGTCCCTCTCCCTCTGTCTCTCTATCTAACTGTCTCTCTCTAACTGTCTCTCTCTCTAACTGTCTCTCTCTCTCTGTGTGTCTGTCTTTGTGCCAGGTGGGGACTCGGCGCTACATGCCTCTCTGTCTGTCTCTCTCTCTAACTGTCTCTCTCTCTCTAACTCTCTCTCTCTCTAACTGTCTCTCTCCCTCTGTGTCTCTCTCTCCCTCTGGGTCTCTCTCTCTCTCTGTGTCTCTCTAACTGTCTCTCTCTCTCTGTGTGTCTCTCTAACTGTCTCTCTCTCTAACTGTCTCTCTCCCTCTGTGTCTCTCTCTAACTGTCTCTCTCTCTAACTCTCTCTCTCTCTGTGTCTCTCTCTCTGTGTGTCTCTCTCTAACTGTCTCTCTCTCTGTCTCTCTCTCTAACTGTCTCTCTCTCTAACTGTCTCTCTCTCTCTAACTGTCTAACTCTCTGTGTCTCTCTCTAACTGTCTCTCTCTCTGTGTGTCTGTCTAACTGTCTCTCTAACTGTCTCTCTCTCTGTCTCTCTCTCTGTCTCTCTCTCTAACTGTCTCTCTCTCTGTGTGTCTCTCTAACTGTCTCTCTCTCTGTGTCTCTCTAACTGTCTCTCTCTCTGTGTCTCTCTAACTGTCTCTCTCTCTCTCTGTGTCTGTCTAACTGTCTCTCTCTCTGTGTGTCTGTCTAACTGTCTCTCTCTCTGTGTGTCTGTCTAACTGTCTCTCTCTCTAACTGTCTCTCTCTCTGTGTGTCTGTCTAACTGTCTCTCTAACTGTCTCTCTCTCTGTATCTCTCTCTGTCTCTCTCTCTAACTGTCTCTCTCTGTGTGTCTGTCTAACTGTCTCTCTCTCTCTGTGTGTCTGTCTCTGTGTGTCTGTCTAACTGTCTCTCTCTCTAACTGTCTCTCTCTCTCTGTGTGTCTGTCTAACTGTCTCTCTCTCTCTGTGTCTGTCTCTCTCTAACTGTCTCTCTCTCTCTGTGTCTGTCTCTCTCTAACTGTCTCTCTCTCTCTCCCTCTGGGTCTCTCTCTGTCTCTGTCTCTCTCTAACTGTCTCTCTCTCTCTCTCTCTTCTGTCTCTCTCTCTCTGTGTGTCTGTCTCTCTCTCTCTCTCTCTCTCTCTCTCTCTCTCTCTCTCTCTCTGTCTCTCTCTCTCTGTGTGTCTGTCTCTGCCAGGTGGGGACTCGGCGCTACATGCCTCTCTCTCTCTCTCTGTCTCTCCCTCTGTGTGTGTCTCTCTCTCTCTGTGTGTCTGTCTAACTGTCTCTCTCTCTAACTGTCTCTCTCTCTGTGTGTCTCTCTAACTGTCTCTCTCTCTAACTGTCTCTCTCTCTGTGTGTGTCTCTCTCTCTCTCTAACTGTCTCTCTCTCTGTGTCTCTCTCTCTAACTGTCTCTCTCTCTGTGTCTCTCTCTAACTGTCTCTCTCTCTCTCTCTGTGTCTCTCTCTAACTGTCTCTCTCTCTCTCTGTGTGTCTCTCTCTAACTGTCTCTCTAACTCTCTCTCTCTCTCTCTCTAACTGTCTCTCTCTCTCTCTCTCTCTCTCTCTAACTGTCTCTCTCTCTCTCTCTGTGTCTCTCTCTAACTGTCTCTCTCTCTGTGTCTCTCTCTAACTGTCTCTCTCTCTGTGTGTGTCTCTCTCTCTAACTGTCTCTCTCTCTCTCTCTGTCTCTCTCTCTCCCTCTCTCTTTGTGCCAGGTGGGGACTCGGCGCTGTGTCTGTCTCTCTCTAACTGTCTCTCTCTCTCTCTCTCTCCCTCTCTCTTTGTGCCAGGTGGGGACTCGGCGCTGTGTCTGTCTCTCTCTAACTGTCTCTCTCTCTCTCTCTCTCTCTCTCTGTGTGTCTCTCTCTCTCCCTGCCAGGTGGGGACCCGGAGGTACATGTCTCTCTCTCTAACCGTCTGTGTGTCTGTCTCTCTGCTCCAGGTGGGGACGCGGCGCTACATGGCTCCTGAGGTCCTTGAAGGAGCGATAAACTTCCAGAGAGATTCTTTCCTTCGCATCGACATGTACGCGCTGGGACTGGTGCTCTGGGAACTGTGCTCCCGCTGCAAGGCCGCAGACGGTAAGCTGTCTGTCTGTCTGTCTGTCTGTCTGTCTGTCTGTCCGTCTGTCTGTCTGTGTGTGACTGTGAGAGACTGTGTGTAGGCCTGTAATGACCTGTTTGATATGTGTGCTGGGGCCTCATTTATAAAGCTTGCGGCGCACGAAAACCTTGCGTAGACGGGAAGAAATTTGCGGGAAAATGTGCGGTGGCAAACGTTGGTATTTATAAAGACATTATTTGCGGAGAAGTGTGCGTATTCCTACGCCAACCTTCGACCATGCGTAGAGCTACCGCAAGGTTTTCCTGACTCGGGGAATCAGCGACACTCAATGGCAACACCACGAAATAAAGCTCTGTCATCAGAAAAACACAGACAAATGATGTTTGGCACCCAATATATTTAGTCAATAAAATGTATAAGCTTACCTATAGTTGCGAATATATGGCTACTGTAGTCTATGGCATGCAGTTGTGATGTAGGTTGAATTAGTTATCAAGTAGCCTAGGTCTACATGTTTTGGTTATATTTTATACGTTGAATATTATAGCGCTACTTTATAATAATATCCTATACGTCGGGAGGTGTTTCCGTGAGTGGCCAGCGGGAGAGCAAATTTTAAGAGGTGTGTAAAAAGTAGTTTTGTACAAAGTTAAGCCCAACAGATATGAATTAAAACTGTATATTTCGTTAGATAAAATCATGTTAGGAATTTAGCAAATCATTACACGCATCTCTTTCCCATAACAATTCACCCTGGAAGATTAAACTATAATCTGACGTTGTTGGAAATGTGTGGATCTCACGGGAGATAAACAATTCTCTCGAATAGACTATAGGCATTATTTCACTTGTCACAACATATTTTATATAAGCTACATATACTACAGGTACGCTAATACGTGATATTGCATACAGCACAAAGTTGGGCGAAACTGCTTTACAAAGACTATAACGACTGTGCCAATCATGATATGTGATAAGCGCGCGCGCGCGTGTGTGTGTGTGTGTGTGTGTGTGTGTGACAGTTACTGCAGCACATGCACGTCACGGGTTTTATTCCTTCCTAGTCGCTTTCTTTGCAGCCGGTTACCTCCCTTCTTTCCTCATGTCAGTCAAAATTCAGTGCTTATTAAGAGCGTCATCATATTCAGGAGCTATTTAGCATTCGCCATGTATGGTAGATTGTGGGATGAAATTGGGAGGTGAAGTGGGAGGACCCGGGGTGGAGATCGTCTGCGCACAATTCACCGCAGGTGGGTATTTATAAAGCGAAGATTGCGTGCAACTGTGCGCCGCACAGTTTTATAAATCTGAATTTTTTTTTGCGCAGCACATTTCTGGCTTTGTGCGGACGCAATGTTTTAGGATGGTTTCTACGCACACCGTTATAAATGAGGCCCCAGGAGTCTCATAAACTTCAGACTATTTAACGTAGTTTCCCTTGTGGTCCAGCAGAGGGCGCTCTTGGATTTAGAACATTAGGTCATATCTATATCCAGCTCTGGAAAACCTTCAGAGACCAGTCTGGATTGTTCTTCAATCTTCATCTCTACATTACTTCATGGAAATGCTCTAAATGACAATATTTCCGGGGAAATTTGGTAGAAAAGTTGTCAGTAGTTTGTAGAATAAAACCAAAATGTTCATTCTACTCAAACATATGTCTATAAACAGTAAAACGAGAGACACTGAATATTTGGAGTGGTCCAGAGCTGTATTTTGATCTCCTCTCTTGTAATTGGTCCAGTGCCGGTAGGGGAGTACATGCTGTCTATCTGTCTGTCTGTCTGTCTGTCTCTTATATCTCTCCTGTCTCCTTATTGGTCCACAGGCCCGGTAGGAGAGTACCTGCTTCCCTTTGAGGAGGAGGTCTCTCTGTGTCTCTCTCTCCTGTCTCTCTCTCTGCCTGTCTCTCTCTCTGCCTGTCTCTCTCTCTCTCCTGTCTCTCTCTCTCTCCTGTCTCTCTCTCTCCTGTCTCTCTGCCTGTCTGTCTCTCTGCCTGTCTGTCTAACAGTGTATATCGCTCCTCTCATTGGTCCTTAGGCCCGGTGGGAGAGTACCTTTTACCCTTTGAGGAGGAGGTGTGTCTGCCTGTCTCTCTCTCTCTAACAGTGTCTCTCTCTCTAACCCATAGGTCCAGTAGGAGAGTACCTTTTACCCTTCGAGGAGGAGGTCTCTGTCTCTCTAACCTGTCTCTCTCTCTGCCTGTCTAACCCTCAGGTCCGGTAGGAGAGTACCTTTTACCCTTCGAGGAGGAGGTTGGTCTTCATCCGTCTCTGGAGGAGATGCAGGACACGGTCGTTCACCAGAAGCTGAGACCGCTGCTGAGGGAGGACTGGCAGAAACACCCTGTGAGTCTGTCTGTCTGTCTGTCTGTCTGTCTGTCTGTCTGTCTGTCTGTCTGTCTGTCTGTCTGTGTGTGGCCTCTGCTCAGAGAGTGCTGGTAGAAACACACTGTGAGTCAACTACACTACCCACAGTGCATTGCTGCTAAGTTAGACTACACAGTGTGCATGGCTGTGTTCGGAAAGCCATACTAGCGTCCTCCCTCCTACATACTCACCATCTATATACTGCATACTCTCTACTCAAAGATCGATTGTGTATGCGAGGTGCGTCGAAACATTTTCAGTTGAAGTATACTCAAGCAATGAATAATTTCTTCTTCTTATAAGATTCAGGCAGTTTAGACACTGTTTAGCGTGTAACCGCCCTCCACAGGTTAGATATTGAACTAGATTTTTACAGTCCTGTGTTCATCATCTGTGTTTTAGACCTCTTGTTTTATAATCTAAGTTTCTTTAAGAACACTAATCACGTTTCGTAGCGACTCAGTAATAAAACTGAAAGTATATCGCTAGTAGCCTAAATGAAAACAGACGGTCAAAACAGCGTCCAAATGAGCTAACATCCTAAATACAATAAACAGTAACATGGCACACTTATTTTTAGGTTAAGCTCTAATTGATTATTTATTCATTTTTTCACACGTTTATGTTTTGAGGCGGAGGAGCCCTCCGACGCTCTCTGTATGTCTCTTTAAGGGCCTGTCTAACAGTGTATTAACAGTATCTCTTTAAGGGCCTGACTAACAGTGTGTATATCTCTTTAGGGCCTGTCTATGCTGTGTATGTTTCGTTTAGGGCCTGTCTATGCTGTGTATTAACAGTGTATATCTCTTTAGGGCCTGACTATGATGTGTATTAACAGTGTGTATATCTCTTTAGGGGCCTGGCTAATACTGTGTTTCTTTTAGGGCCTGACTATGCTGTGTATTAACAGTGTCTCTCTTTAAGGGCCTGACTATGCTGTGTTTCTTTTAGGGCCAGACTAACACTGTCTCTTTAAGGGGCCTGTCTAACACTGTCTCGTTTAGGACCTGACTATGCTGTGTATTAACAGTGTCTCTCTTTAAGGGCCTGACTATGCTGTGTATTAACAGTGTGTATATCTCTTTAAGGGCCTGTCTAACACTGTATATCTCTTTAGGGCCTGACTATGCTGTGTATTAACAGTGTGTCACTGTCTCTTTAAGGGCCTGTCTAACACTGTGTATCTTTTAGGGCCTGTCTATGCTGTGCATCTCTTTAGGGCCTGTCTAACACTGTGTCTCGTTTAGGGCCTGTCTATGCTGTGCGAGACCGTTGCAGACTGCTGGGATCATGAGTCGGAGGCTCGCGTGTCGTCGGGCTGCGTCGTCGAGCGCCTGGAGACGATGGTTGCCACGGCGCCCCAGGACGTCACCGTGGTCACCATGGTTACCAACGTCGACTACCACAGCCTATGACCTCACTTCCTGCTTCCTGTTTGTACTACAAAGTAAAAGACTCCACTCCACTGTTTATATTACACTACATTACATGGATTCATACACTGATAGCAGCAGCAGCAGCTACCGCGCAGGGTGCAAGCTAACTATCAGGAGACATTTAGGGTTCAGTGTCTCTTTGCCCAGGGACACTTGGACATGTGGCGGGGAGACGGGGGATCCAACCAGCGACCCTGTAACCCAGTGGACGACCTCCCTACACACTGAGCTACGTCCCCCCCAATCCCTCCCCTACAGAGGAAAGACCCCCCCCCCCTCCACAGAGGAAAGACTCCACTATCTGTTTATACTGCAAAGCAAAAGACTTTTCCAGGACATTTTTTTTTTCTTTTTTTTATGACGATGTTCAAAACGTTTTGAGTAAAAAAAGAGAAAGAAGAAGAAAAGGGCGAATGTAGTTTTTAGGACGTGACACTAATAAGATAAACAGCTGAATGTGTGTGTCTCTTTAAGGGCCAGGCTATGCTGTGTATTAACAGTGTGTATGTCTCTTTAAGGGCCAGGCTATGCTGTGTATTAACAGTGTGTATGTCTCTTTAAGGGCCTGTCTAACAGTGTCTGAATCACTGCTCTGTACATACAGATTATATTATGGATATATGGACACGGAGAGGAGAGTTTATAATCAGGCTATTGCTCCCGATATGTTGTCTCTCTCTCTTTGCTTCTGTTATGCTGGAAGATTAAAGTCACACTGTGTAGTTTCAGAGGAGGGGGGTTTGTTTACATCCACAGAGCCTGCAGTTAGTTTACTAAACATATTTTCTCTACATGTAATTCTTAGTATTGAATAATTCTATCATCATAAATCAAATTATTTTGAGGAACCTGGAACCAAACGTAAGACTAGAATATGTTTGTAAACCAAACTGTGGGCCCTGCTGCTGTAAACAACAACAGTGAAACAGTAACTTTTCAGGAAGCTTTCTAACTTCAAACAGTGTTCCAGGGATCACATTTTCCTGTGAGGAAAGTTTGTTTATTCAGTTATGAGAATAAACCTTAGAACATGTTTCACTTCTCTGACACACACAGAGTTACACAGTGCAGCTTTAAAGAAATGCAGTGAAACACTGTCTACCAGAATGATGATTGATAATCACTGGGGTTTATTGACCATATATTAGTCATAAACAGTCAAAGACTTTCTGCAGCATCACACACACACACACAACACACAACACACACACCACCACACACACCACACACACACACCACACACACACA
>CM047516.1:31222981-31250481 GCA_026122265.1 Ammodytes dubius
TAGTTTTCTGAAGCCAGTGGCTGGAGTGTTCAGCGAGGCACGTCTGTGGAGCCTCCGAATCTACCATGGACCATAGATAGTATACAGCTCTGGAAAACATCAAGAGACCACTCCAAATATGCAGTGTCTCTCGTTTGACTATTTATAGACATGTTTGAGTTGAATGAACATTTTGGTTTTATAATATGAACCACTGACAACATTTCTACCAAATTCCAATACTTTTGTTGTCATTAAAGAGCATTTCCATGAAGTAATGTCGAGATGAAGATTGAAGAACAATCCAGACTGGTCTCTTAATTTTTTCCGGAGCTGTATGTGCACCTATAAAAAAAGCTACTCACAAACTTCCAAAGATTTTTTTTTTTCTTATATATTTTATTTAACAAATATGAAATAACATTAGAGATATAAATACATAACACAGGTTCAGAGAGCAAAAAATATTTTACATAAAGTGTAGGATCTAAAGGGTGAACATAAGAGGTGAGAGGGTTAGGATCTAAAGGAACATAAGAGGTGAGAGGGTTAGGATCTAAAGGAACATAAGAGGTGAGAGGGTTAGGATCTAAAGGGTGAACATAAGAGGTGAGAGGGTTAGGATCTAAAGGGTGAACATAAGAGGTGAGAGGGTTAGGAGCTAAAGGGTGAACATAAGAGGTGAGAGGGTTAGGATCTAAAGGGTGAACATAAGAGGTGAGAGGGTTAGGATCTAAAGGGTGAACATAAGAGGTGAGAGGGTTAGGATCTAAAGAGTGAACATAAGAGGTGAGAGGGTTAGGAGCTAAAGTGAACATAAGAGGTGAGAGGGTTAGGATCTAAAGGGTGAACATAAGAGGTGAGAGGGTTAGGATCTAAAGGGTGAACATAAGAGGTGAGAGGGTTAGGATCTAAAGAGTGAACATAAGAGGTGAGAGGGTTAGGAGCTAAAGTGAACATAAGAGGTGAGAGGGTTAGGATCTAAAGGGTGAACATAAGAGGTGAGAGAGTTAGGATCTAAAGGGTGAACATAAGAGGTGAGAGGGTTAGGATCTAAAGGGTGAACATAAGAGGTGAGAGGGTTAGGATCTAAAGAGTGAACATAAGAGGTGAGAGGGTTAGGAGCTAAAGTGAACATAAGAGGTGAGAGGGTTAGGATCTAAAGGGTGAACATAAGAGGTGAGAGGGTTAGGATCTAAAGGTGTGAACATAAGAGGTGAGAGGGTTAGGATCTAAAGAGTGAACATAAGAGGTGAGAGGGTTAGGAGCTAAAGTGAACATAAGAGGTGAGAGGGTTAGGATCTAAAGGGTGAACATAAGAGGTGAGAGGGTTAGGATCTAAAGGGTGAACATAAGAGGTGAGAGGGTTAGGATCTAAAGGGTGAACATAAGAGGTGAGAGGGTTAGGATCTAAAGGGTGAACATAAGAGGTGAGAGGGTTAGGATCTAAAGGGTGAACATAAGAGGTGAGAGGGTTAGGATCTAAAGGGTGAACATAAGAGGTGAGAGGGTTAGGAGCTAAAGGGTGAACATAAGAGGTGAGAGGGTTAGGAGCTAAAGGGTGAACATAAGAGGTGAGAGGGTTAGGAGCTAAAGGGTGAACATAAGAGGTGAGAGGGTTAGGAGCTAAAGGGTGAACATAAGAGGTGAGAGGGTTAGGAGCTAAAGGGTGAACATAAGAGGTGAGAGGGTTAGGAGCTAAAGGGTGAACATAAGAGGTGAGAGGGTTAGGATCTAAAGGAACATAAGAGGTGAGAGGGTTAGGAGCTAAAGGGAACATAAGAGGTGAGAGGGTTAGGATCTAAAGGGTGAACATAAGAGGTGAGAGGGTTAGGAGCTAAAGGGTGAACATAAGAGGTGAGAGGGTTAGGAGCTAAAGGGTGAACACAAGAGGTGAGAGGGTTAGGATCTAAAGGAACATAAGAGGTGAGAGGGTTAGGAGCTAAAGGGTGAACATAAGAGGTGAGAGGGTTAGGAGCTAAAGGGTGAACACAAGAGGTGAGAGGGTTAGGAGCTAAAGGAACATAAGAGGTGAGAGGGTTAGGAGCTAAAGGAACATAAGAGGTGAGAGGGTTAGGAGCTAAAGGGTGAACATAAGAGGTGAGAGGGTTAGGATCTAAAGGGTGAACATAGGAGGTGAGAGGGTTAGGATCTAAAGGTTTGAGCGCAGCGCCGCCTGCTGGAGCAGCGTCACAGTGCTCAGGCCGTCTCCATGGAGACAGGGCTCGCAATGACTCCATGTCCCAGGGTGCTTTGCGGCGGGAGCTTCAGGGAGCGGTGAGGAGGAGAGAGAGACGGACAGAGAGAGAGAGAGAGAGAGAAACACACAGGGAGAGAGAGAGAGAGAGAGAAACACACACAGACACAGAGAGAGAGAGAGAGAGAGATACACACACACACAGGGAGCGGTGAGGAGGAGGAGAGAGAGAGACATACACACAGAGAGAGAGAGAGAGAGAGAGAGAGACACACACACACACACACAGGGAGCGGTGAGGAGGAGAGAGAGAGACGAGAGACACAGAGAGAGAGAGAGAGAGAGAGAGAGAGAAGAGAGAGAGAGAGAGAGAGAGAGAGAGAGAGAGAGAGAAAACACACACACACACACACACACACAACACACACAGGGAGCGGTGAGGAGGAGACGGACCTGCAGCATCACCGGAGAAGAGCTGCCTTTGTCCCGCAGACCGACGGCGCGTCTGTCGGTGTGTCAGCTCCCGGTCTGCTGGAAGCATCGAGTGGGTGTGTGTGTGTTTGGTGGAAGCTAATTTAGTGTTTGGTATCAGCCCGTGTGTGTGTTAGATATCAGCCGGTGTGTGTGTGAGTGTGTGATGGACCCCGCGGAGGGCGGTGTGTGTGGGGTGAAGGTGATGTGTCGCTTCCGGCCTCTGAACGCGTCGGAGCGCGGCCGCGGGGACCGAGACATCCCCAAGTTTAACGGCCAGGAGACGGTGGTGGTGGCGGTGAGTACATACCGGGAGAACGGCCTTTATTTCACTGACACACCCTCAACCTGTCCGTCTGTCTGTCTGTCTGTCTGTCTGTCTGTCTGTCTGTCTGTCTGTCTATCTATCTATCTATCTATCTATCTATCTATCTATCTATCTATCTATCTATCTATCTATCTATCTATCTATCTATCTATCTATCTATCTATCTATCTATCTATCTATCTATCTATCTATCTATCTATCTATTTATCACAATTGAAACCTGAGAAAGATCACAAACAGCTTCCACTCAATTCATTTCTGAATTAGAGATGTCTTAAGTTTAATGTATTTAATTTCTTTGCAATAGAAACACGTTCTTAAAAATCCTTATTTATTTATTTATTTATTTATTTATTTATTTATTTGTTGAATATAGATGGGAGGGGCTTTATTAGAAACAGCTGCTCATTAACACAACAAATACTGCTGAAGCTAATCAGCCAATCACGTGGCATCTGCTCAGCCTGTATGTATGTGTTATGTGTGTCAGTAAGGACAGACAGACAGACAGACAGACAGACAGACAGACAGACAGACAGACAGACAGACAGACAGACAGACAGACAGACAGGACATACATAAACAAACCAATCAAAATCCTTATTATTTTTACATGCAGATAGTAAAACATATTCTAGTCTGAATGAGTTCAGATGAACAAACATAACGAGCAGATTAAACATAACGAGCTGCGTCCAGTTCACCTCTTTCTTTCTGCTCCAGTTGGTTCAGAATAGTTCAGTGGATTCTGTTTCTATGTGACCGTCATCATAACGACCCAGTCCTGACTTAGTTTAAGATGTTTTGTTTTGGGGCATTTTTCAAGCTTTAATTGATGGTGGAGAGACAGAGATGAAATGACATGCAGAGAACGACCCGGGCTGGATTCTAACCCGGGTCTGCTGTGAAGAGGACTGAGACTCTATGGGGGGAGGTGTGTGTGTGTGTGTGTGTGTGTGTGTGTTGTGTGTGTGGGGGGGGGGGGGGGGGGTGGTGGGGGGGGGGGTTCTCACCACTACACCACGAGCGGCCCTCACTGTTCAGCGTCTGATGCTGATCGATCAATAAATAGATTATTTAAATAAGACTCAATAATCAATAGTGACCGGCTGTGTTCAGTTATAGAGCTCCGTCTGTTTGCTGCTTTTCTCTGAAGTAACTGAAACGCCACGGAGCTGTTTCCCCCTGACATCATGACATCATGGGGTTCAGTGTGACATCATGACATCATGGGGTTCAGTGTGACATCATGGGGTTCAGTGTGACATTTAGTTTCAGAGACAGTGAACGTGTGTGAGATGCTGATAAAAGCTTCAAACTCTATTAAATGTCAGTGGACTGTGATGCTGCAGACAGACAGACAGACAGACAGACAGGCAGACAGGCAGGCAGGCAGGCAGGCAGGCAGGCAGGCAGGCAGACAGACAGACAGACAGACAGACAGACAGACAGACAGACAGACAGGAGCAGGTTTAATTAGATGAATCTAAGGCAGGTCACACACTAGGGACACTGGGCCGGTCCCACAGCCTTGAGGGTTTGGGTGATTGATGAATTCTAGTTTCACACTAATCAGAGGAACAGACAGACAGACAGACAACAGACAGACAGACAGACAGACAGACATACAGACATACAGAAAACACAGACATAAGACATTACGACTGACAGACAGACAGGAACAAGCTAACCAAACAGTATAGAGATCTGTGACACTGTGAGGACTAGCAGTACTAGCATAACAAAGACAGTAAGAGAAACGACAACCTGACAGACAGACAGACAGCAGACAGACAGACAGACAGACAGACAGAAGACAGACAGAAGAGACAGACAGACAGACAGAAGACAGACAGACAGACATGGCGTGCAACAGACATACAAGTATCAAATGGGCTCCAAGATAATCTATCTATAGCAATGATACGTATGTGTGTGTGTGTGTGTGTGTTGTGTGTGTGTGTGTGTGTGTGTGTGTGTGTGTGTGTGTGTGTGTGTGTGTGTGTGTGTGTGTGTGTGTGTGTGTGTGTGTGTGTGTGTGTGTGTGTGTGTGTGTCTGTGGCTGACTTTAGGGGCAGATCGTCTCCAAGACAATAAGTCCAAACACGTTTAGTCGACTCTAGACTGAAGTGTAGGCCCATTCTTTTTCTCTTCTGTTCATTGGAGGCTCATAACCAGTGACGTCATTCCGTCTGCTGTATGGGAGTGTTGCTTTAAAGTGTGTTAGGGAACAGGACAGCACAGCTAACCCCTAACCCCCTAGCCCCTAACCCCTAGCCTCCTAACCCCTTACCCCCTAACCCCCTAACCCCCATAACCCCTAGCCTCCTAATCCCTTACCCCCTAACCCCCTAACCCCTAACCCCTAACCCCCTAACCCCTTAACCCTCTTACCTAACCCAGGACAGGTAATGTGAAAGCTGGATCATCGTGTTCCTCATGTGAAAACCACATCAGGGATTTAATGTTTTCAATAAAGAACAGAACAACACATGAACACATGAACACATGAACACATGAACACATGGACACATGGACACATGAACACATGAACACATGAACACATGGACACATGGACACATGAACACATGAACACATGAGGACATGAACACATGAACACATGAACACATGAACACATGAACACATGAACACATGAACACATGAACACATGAACACAGCTCCTTGAAGGCGGAGTCAGCGACAGGAGAAATCTTGTTGTCAAACCATCGAGCAGATCATGAGGAGAAATTCACTGGTCTGACAAAGTGATTTAGTGTCGACCAGCGTTCTCCAGAATCACATCAAGTGCGTTTCCATGGACAAACTAGATTAGATTAAGACATATACCGAACTAGACACTCGAACGGACCGTGTCACTTGTCTGAGTATACATGGCCTTTCAGAGATTCGGATAAATGTCCGATGCATGGCTGTCTCCACTATGCTAGGTGGCGCTGTAGCACTTTCAACGAGTGGTTATAGAGCCACGTCCGGTTCCCTTCCCTTCTATTTTTTACGTCGTCTCCTTCCTCTTCCTTGTGAAATCCTCCGCAGGGATTCTCGAGCAAGCGCAGAACGCAAACTGCAATATCCCTGTATACATGCAGAGAGAATGCCGACTATGAACGAGTTATCTAGGTGTTCTTATCCGACTTCGCTTGTCCGTTAATGTGCCGATTTGTGTGCGAAGTAGATCGGATAAAGGTGTTTACATGCAGTTTAAAAGTCCTGTTGAGGTCTTATTCGTTTATTTACCCGATTATGAGTCTGCATGGAAACGCACTGACTGACTGTACCTTTAAGAACAGGCTTTTATAGTGCCGGTGTGTTTCCTGTTGCAGGGGAAGCAACTAACCCCTAACCACCTAACCCTCTAAACCCCCTAACCCTCTAACCCTCTCACCCCCTAACCCCCTAACCCCTTAACCCTCTTACCTACCTGTTGCAGGGGAAGCCGTACGTGTTTGACCGAGTCCTCGCCCCGGACACTGAGCAGGTTCAGGTGTACGATACCTGCGCCCGACAGATCGTCAAGGGTGAGCTCACCTGGTTACTACGGTTACTAACCACAACACAACACCTGTATTATGTCTGTCCTGTTTTATATCACCATGGGGATTTGTACTTTGCTTTCAGATTATTATTTTTTTAATGATCTGCGTTCACACGAAAGTTGATTTTGTATAACAAAGTGTGGTTTGAAAATTAAAAAGTGTGTGTGTGTTGTGTGTGTGTGTGTGTGTGTGTGTGTGTGTGTGTGTGTGTGTGTGTGTGTGTGTGTGTGTGCGTGTGCGTGTGTGTGTGTGTGTGTGTGTGCGTGTGTGTGTGTGTTACAGATGTGTTGGGAGGATATAACGGGACGATCTTTGCTTACGGTCAGACGGCGTCAGGAAAGACTCACACCATGGAGGTCAGAGTCCAAACATCAATATACTGAATATGCTGCTGTATATTTGCATTATGCATTATATTCATGTTTATGTTTATTATCATTCTCAACATATATATGCTGTATATTTACTAGTGCTGTCAAACGATTGACCATGGAGGTCAGAGTGACTGTGACTGCTGCATCTCAACAATTAGAATATCAATGAAAAGTTAATGTATTTCTGTAGTTCAATTCAAAAAGTGAAACTTTCATGTATTCTGGATTAATTAGACATGAGGTGAAATTAATGTGTATGTGTATTATTCTTAAATAACCTTTTAGAAGATTGACATTTCTCTATTATAAATCCTTTTTTAAATTGGTTTGAATATTAGAATATTAGAATATTTTAATACAGTACTGGATTTTTTTTATCACATGAGCAATAAGTCGTAATCATCAACAAGAAAGCCTGTGTGTGTGTGTGTGTGTGTGTGTGTGTGTGTGTGTGTGTGTGTGTGTGTGTGTGTGTGTGCGTCCTGACATATTTCACTTTGT
This sequence comes from Ammodytes dubius, assembly GCA_026122265.1. Classification (NCBI taxonomy): domain Eukaryota; kingdom Metazoa; phylum Chordata; class Actinopteri; order Uranoscopiformes; family Ammodytidae; genus Ammodytes; species Ammodytes dubius. Next base: position 31,230,386 of record CM047516.1, read on the forward strand.
GCAATGAATCTAGAATATATGAAAGACTCAATGTTGAATGGCTTTTCAATGATCTACATTTTTTTTTAGATGCACCTGTGTATATATCTGCATTATTCTTGTTCATTATAATGATAAAGTGTCCTAACCTCTTGCTCTAACCCTAACCCTCCATTGCTCCAGGGGAAGGGTTAGGGTTAGAGGGTTAGGGGGTTAGGGGGTTAGAGGGTTAGAGGGTTATAATGATAAACTGTTCTAAACTCTTGCTCCAACCCTAACCCTCCATTGCTCCAGGGGAAAGGTTGGGTTAACAGTAATAAGGGTTAGAGGGTTAGAGGGTGAGAGGGTGAGAGGGTGAGAGGGTTATAATAATAATAATGTCCTAACCTCTCGCTCTAACAGGGGAAGCTCCACGACCCCGACCTGATGGGGATCATCCCTCGTATCTCCAGAGACATCTTCGATCACATCTACAGCATGGACGAGAACCTGGAGTTCCACATCAAGGTGATGGAACAGGCACACGCGCACACACACACAGGCACAGGCACGCACACACACACAGGCACGCACAGGCACACACTGAGACACACACAGGCACTGAGACACACACAGGCACGCACACACACACACACACACACAACACAGGCACACACACACACACACACACACAGGCACGCACAGGCACGCACACACACACACAGACACACAGGCACAAACACACACGCACACACACACACACACACACACACACACACTGAGACACACGCACACACACACTGAGACACACACACACACACACACACACTGAGACACACACTCACACACACACACACACACACAGTGAAGCAGTGATGCGTTCACAGACCACCTGTTCTCCATATGTTCACATGCTGTTCAGAGAAATCAGAACTTTCTCTCTTCATTCACCAACACGAGAATAAACACAATAAACATGTTTACTGGACGAGTCATTATCTCACAGCCTCAGGATTACATTTCCTAAATTAACAATTAGATAGAAAATGTAGCAAAATACAAATACAATGCAAATACACTGTTGATTATAGCTCTTTAATTAGTCTATGAACCAAAATAATAAATAATGAGAAAGTTCACCAGTAAAGCTTTTCTATTTTATTTTATTTTGGAAATATTTCTCAGTGATATAAACTGTGTTCTCTCTCTGCAGGTCTCTTATTTTGAAATCTATCTGGATAAAATCAGAGACTTGCTCGATGGTGAGACGAATATTTTATATGTTTATATTGAACCTGCTGATGAAAACCAACCTAACCTTTGACCTCTAACACCTCCCCCCCCCCGCTACACACACACACACACACACACACACACACACACACACACACACACACACACACACACACACACACACACACACACACAACCCCCACAGTGTCAAAGACCAACCTGGCCGTTCACGAGGACAAGAACCGAGTTCCATTTGTCAAGGTATCTTCCATATTTAATCCTTTAACAGTAATAATACTAATAATAATAATAATAATAATAATAATAATAATAATAATAATAATAATAATAATATTTGTTCCTCATGTTGCACATTTCTATTTATTTACTTTTCTATACTGTTTGGTTTTTTCCTTTTGCTCGATCTAGAATGTTTTTGTTGTTTCTATTAGTGATCTCATCTTATCCTTTTCTAAGTATTGCATCGTGGGTCTGAGAGTATCTGAGATTCCTCTGTATGTCTGGACCGTGTTGCAGAAATCACAGACGATAAAGCGACTTTGACTTTGGCTCAAAGTATTTCTAGTCTGTAATGTCTGCTGACCTCTGACCTCTAAACAGTGCTGTGGTCTCAGTGTCTCAGTGCTGTGGTCTCAGTGTCTCAGTGCTGTGGTCTCAGTGTCTTTGGTCAACACTACTGGTGTTAAAGGTGCAGTCAGTGATTCTGGAGAACGCTTGTTGTCAAAATGACTTTTTACCAAAATCAGTGAATATCTCCTCATGATCTGCTACCTGTGTCTGCTCTGAAAACAATCTAGTGTTAATACACAGCCTAGGCTCTGTGAACAGGTAAGTGACTAGCTACGGAGGACCTGCTTTGTTTACAGAGCCTAGGCTGTGTATGAACAAAATATTAGTTTTTGTCTCGAGGATCATGAGGAGATATTCAGAGTGATTTTGACAACAAGCTCTTTCTCCAGAATCACTGAATCCAACTTTTTAATAAATGTAATTCTCATGTATGATGTCACAGTGATGATGTCACAGTGATGATGTCACAGTGATGTCACAGTGATGTCATGTTCTGTCTCAGGGCTGCACCGAGCGGTTTGTCTCCAGTCCGGATGAAGTGATGGACGTCATCGATGAAGGAAAAGCAAACAGACACGTGGCCGTCACCAGTGAGTCGCTAACCCTCTAACCCTCTAACCCCCTAACCCTCTCACCCTCTAACCCTCTAACCCTCTAACCCTCTCACCCTCTCACCCCCTAACCCTCTAACCCTCTCACCCTCTAACCCTCTAACCCTCTAACCCCCTAACCCTCTAACCCTCTAACCCTCTAACCCTCTAAACCCCCTAACCCTCTAACCCTCTAACCCTCTAGCTCTCTAAATCTAACCCTCTAACCCTCTAACCCTCTCACCCTCTCCTCCCCTAACCCTCTAACCCCCTAACCCTCTAACCCTCTCACCCTCTAACCCTCTAACCCTCTCACCCTCTAACCCTAACCCCCTAACCCTCTAACCCTTTTACCCTCTAACCCTCTAACCCTCTAACCCTCTCACCCTCTAACCCCCCAACCCTCTAGCTCTCTAAATGTAACCTTTTACTGCTGAGTCGTTCTGCTTTACTGCTGATAAATATAGCTGCCAAAATAATTGGTCTCCCCACAGCCACACTGTCAGAGCTGAATCTCAAGGCCATCTCACGCATTGCATCCACAATAGCACAGGACAACACACACCCACTCAACTGCCACTTCACTGTCATGCCCTCAGGACGCAGGTACAGGTCCCTGCTGTGTAGGAAGGCTCGCTATGGCAAAAGCCTGGTGCCTGCAGCCATAGCAGCCCTCAACAAAAGGCCAAGATAAAACACCCCAGTCCCACTCTGTTCACATATTCTGTATGCATGTTGTCCATCTGTTATTGTCTGTCGGCGTGCGGCCCATACATGTACTGTGGAGTGAAAAAGAATTTCCCCTAGGGGACAATAAAGTCTAAAGTCTAAAATACACAGTGATAATACTGAGATATACTGTAATACTTCGAGTATTACCCTAACCCTAACTCAAACTACCTAACCCTAACCCTAACTCAAACTACCTAACCCTAACCCTAACCCTAACTCAAACTACCTAACCCTAACCCAACCCTAACTCAAACTACCTAACCCTAACCCTAACTCAAACTACCCAACCCTAATCCAACCCTAACTCAAACTACCTAACCCTAACCCTAACCCTAACTCAAACTACCTAACCCTAGTCCAACCCTAACTCAAACTACCTAACCCTAACCCTAACTCAAACTACCTAACCCTAGTCCAACCCTAACTCAAACTACCTAACCCTAACCCTAACTCAAACTACCCAACCCTAACCCTTCCTGGGCCAGAGCCTGAACATGAAAGTGGATGAGAGCGCTCTGAGTGACTTTCATCCAGACAGAAATCTGCTGAACACAGCTGCTGGTGGGACAATGATATTCAGACTTAAAGGCAAATATTATACTGTATAATATAGCATCAGCCTCTCATGTGATATTGATTTAATGTAATGGAACCAAAAACTGCACATTAAGCGCAGATAGAAGACCGACTCTCTGTTTTAACCCTTGTTAATGTTTTGGCATTTTTACTTTGTTTTTAGATTTTGTTCTGACTTTCTTTCGCTTTCCACTTTTTTTTCCATTTCCCGACTTTTAAAAATGTTCCCTTAATTTTCCCTTCTTTAAACTCTGTGTGTGTCTGTGTGTGTGTGTGTGTGTGTGTGTGTGTGTGTGTGTGTGTGTGTGTTGTGTGTGTGTGTGTGTGTGTGTGTGTGTGTGTGTGTGTGTGTGTGTGTGTGTGTGTGTGTGTCGTGTGTCTGTGTGTGTGTTTTCGTACATAACGAGAACTCGTCGTAAGTATTTTCGAAACTCAACGGAAACTGTCGAGACGAGACAGCGTCAGAGAACTCACACACCAACAAATCAGACCACACAACACAACACAACACACACACACACACACACACACACACACACACACACACACACAACACACACACACACACACACACACAACACCACACACACACACACACACACACACACACACACACACACACACACACACACACTCACACACACACACTCACCCCACACACACACACACACACACACACACACACACACACACACACACACACACACTCAACACTCACTCACACACACACACACACACACACACACACACACACTCACATCACACACACACACACAACACACACACACTCACACACACACACACACACACACACACACACACACACACACACTCACAACACACACACTCACACCACTCACACCACACACACACACACTCACACACACACACACTCACTCACACACACACACACACCACACACACACACACACACACACACCAACAACTCACACTCACACACTCACACTCACACTCACACTCACACACACACACAGGCAAGGCTGCCGCAATGTGGCTGAAAGTTCCCATTAGCTATTAAAATGACGGATTATTGAGTTTATTAAGAACACAAAGCTACAAACTAATCAATATAGTTTATTATAACAGCCCTGGAAACCCGTCTCTTTATGGGGGTTATCATGTCGTTAGTGACTTTTAGAATGATTTTTGATCATTTATATTCTGCACGTTTTACACATTGTATTTTTGAACTTTTTTTTCATTCTCAGAATTAAAACTTTATGCTAAAAGAAAACAGTATTTATCAGCTCCGTGTAATAATGATGGTTAACGGCGCATTATGATGATGTCATTGTTCAGGTCAGTAAAACGGGCGCTGAAGGTTCCGTGTTGGACGAAGCCAAAAACATCAACAAATCTCTGTCTGCGCTGGGGAACGTGATCGCCGCCCTGAGCGAAGGAACGGTGAGACGACTAGCATAGCTAACTAGCATAGCTAACTAGCATAGCATCAGCTCATTATGCTGCTAACGTCATGCTATTTGTTTATTATTATTTTCTCTTTAATATTTTTTTAAAACTCTTGCCACTTTTGACTTAGTGATAAAGCTTTAGTTTTCCCGTGTCTTTTAGAAGAGCCACGTCCTAGCTAGCATAGCAACAGCTCATAATGCTAACAGGGTGTTATGTATTGGATCAAACCCATACCCCATAATGACAGGGTGTTATGTATTGGATCAAACCCATACCCCATAGTGACAGGGTGTTATGTATTGGATAGAACCCATACCCCATAATGAGGGTTAGGGTTAGGGTTAACCCTAACCCTTATTGAGGCAGTTTTTATGTCCGTCCTTGATTACGGTGATGTGGTTTATAGGCATGCATCTCAATCATGTCCTGGACTCCGTTTTTCACTCTGCCTTAAGGTTCATTACAGGAGATGCTTATGACACACACCATTGTGTTTTATATGAAAAGGTTGGGTGGTCCTCCTTAAGGAGAGACGTGATGCACATTGGCATATTTTTATATATAAAGCCCTGACCGGAAAGCTACCACTCTATCTGACAGAAATGCTGCTTATTTCAGATGGGCTTTATCAAACCCGCTCAACTGAAATGCTCATGTTATATGTTCCATACGCCCGGTCTGACCTTGGTAAAACTGCTTTTAGCCACAGTGCCCCTGACTCCTGGAACAGCCTACAACATCAAATTAAAATAAATACACTCATAACTGTTAACCAATTTAAAGTTATTATTTTGAATCAGCCCCACTCCACTTGTAACTGTTTTAATTAGGCTATTGTTCTGTTTTATTCAATTGATCTGAATGTTTTAATTGTTGTTGTCTCTTTGTAAGCTTGTTGTGTATTCTCATTGTATATTGTGTATCTGTCTCGACGTCATTGTAAAAGAGGGTAACCTCAATTGATCTTTCGAGAATAAATAAAGGAAAATGATGAAATGTATTGGATCAAACCCATACCTCATAATGACAGGGTGTTATGTATTGGATCAAACCCATACCCCATAGTGACAGGGTGTTATGTATTGGATAGAACCCATACCTCATAGTGACAGGGTGTTATGTATTGGATCAAACCCATACCCCATAATGACAGGGTGTTATGTATTGTGTTGTATTGGATCTAACCGTTCCGTCTCGTCCCTGTAGAAGAGCCACGTCCTAGCTAGCATAGCAACAGCTCATAATGCTAACAGGATGTTATGTATTGGATCTAACCCATACCCCATAATGACAGGGTGTGATGTATTGGATCAAACCCATACCTCATAGTGACAGGGTGTGATGTATTGGATAGAACCCATACCCCATAGTGACAGGGTGTGATGTATTGGATCAAACCCATACCTCATAGCGACAGGGTGTTATGTATTGTGTTGTATTGGATCTAACCCGTTCCGTCTCGTCCCTGTAGAAGAGCCACGTCCCGTACAGAGACAGTAAGATGACGCGCATCCTGCAGGATTCTCTGGGAGGAAACTGTCGCACCACCATCATCATCTGCTGCTCGCCGTCTGTTTACAACGAGGCCGAAACCAAATCTACTCTGATGTTCGGACAGAGGTGTGAGCCCTGCCCGACTTACCCTAACCCCCTAACCCTTAACTGTGTTTGCCCTCTAACCCTCTCACTCTCTCACACTCTATACCCTCTAACCCCCTAACCCCCTAACCCCCTAACCTCTAACCTCCTAACCCTCTAACCCTAACCTAACCTCCTAACCCTCTAACCCTCTAACCCCCTAACCCCCTAACCCTCTAACCCTCCAACCTTATGAGCCCTGCCTGCTTCTTGTCAATGTTAACTTGCCCCTAACCCAGACCCTACACCCCTCTGAATGCGTGTTAACTTGCCCATATGTTCTAGAGCTAAGACCATTAAGAACACTCTCTCTGTTCTAGAGCTAAGACCATTAAGAACACTGTAACCCTCTCACCCTCTCACCCTCTCACCCTAACCCTCTAACCTCCTAACCCCAGAGCTAAGACCATTAAGAACACTGTAACCCTTCCACCCTCTCACCCTCTCAACCCTCTCACCTAACCCTCTGTGTTCTAGAGCTAAGACCATTAAGAACACTGTAACCTTCTCACCCTCTCACCCTCTCACCCTCTCAACCCTCTCACCCTCTCTGTATGTTCCACTAAACCCTAACCTTCTCACCTTCTCACCCTCTCACCCTAACCCTCTGTATGTTCCAGAGCTAAGACCATTCAGAACACTGTAACCTTCTCACCTCTCACCCTCTCACCCTCTAACCCTAACCCTCTATGTTCTCAGAGCTAAGACCATTAAGAACACCGTCTCAGTGAACCTGGAGCTCACGGCCGAAGAATGGAAGAAGAAATACGAGAAAGAGAACGAGAAGAACCGCGGTCTGAACGTCACCATTCAGAAGCTCGAGAAGGAACTGAAGCGCTGGAGGAAAGGTGTGTTGTCTGTGTGTCTGTGTGTGTGTGTGTGTGTGTGTGTGTGTGTGTGTGTGTGTGTGTGTGTGTGTGTGTGTGTGTGTGTCTGTGGCTGTGTGTGTGTGTGTGTGTGTCTGTGTGTGTGTGTGGCTGTCAGCGTTAACACGTTAACCACTTTAAGTATATTCAGAGCATAACAGGTGCATACTTAAAAGGGTATACTTATTAGTGCATACTAACAAGTGCATACTAACAAGCGTTGATTCCGGATGGTATTTTAGTGACTTACGAACCAACGGTGATCCTGATGAGAAAGGCAAACAAATAGTATTTTAAACATGATAAAAAACGTGATTAGTTGCGATAATACAAATGAATGGTTGAGCGCCTAGTGTTGTGTGACCACAGAAGTGTGTGTCTTGTCCAGGTGAGAATGTACCTGTGGCAGAGCAGCAGAGTAAACCCAAGAAGAGCGTGTTAGGGGCTGAGGAGCCGGGGGGACGACAGCCCCCCCCCTCTGTCCGACCAGGAGAAGACTCAGTACGAGAAACTCATCTCAGACCTTTACCTGCAGCTCGACGACAAGGTACGCCCTCACCCTCTAACCCTCTCACCCTCTCACCCTCTAACCCTCTCACCTCTAACCTCTAACCCCTAACCCTCTAACCCTCTAACCCTCTAACCCCCTAACCCTCTCACCCCCTATTGTTTATGGAAATAGAAATTGTGAAATGAAAGCTACTGTCTGTGTGTTCCAGGACGAGGAGATGAACTTCCACAGCCAGGCGCTGGAGCAGCTGAAGCAGCAGCTGCTCGACCAGGACGAGGTTTGTGTCCACACGGCCTGGAGGCTTTAACCCTCTCACCCTCTCACCCTCTCACCCTACCCTCTAACCCTCTCACCTCTCACCCTCTCACCCTCTACCCTAACCCTCTCACCCTCTCACCCTCTCACCCTCTCACCCTCTCACCCTCTACACCTCACCTCTCACCCTCTCACCCTCTACCCTCTCACCCTCTCACCCTCTCACCCTCTAACCCTAACCCTCACCCTCACCCTCAACCCTCTAACCCTCTCACCCTCTAACCCTCTACCCTCTCACCTCACCTCTTCACCATTTCCCCTCTCACCTTCTAACCCAGACAGCCAGTAAACAGCCCAGGCTCTGTAAAAAGTATAAACTCATGTCAGGGTTAGGGTAGGTGTGTTAACAGCCAGTAAACAGGGTTAGGCAGTGGCGAAGTGGGTAGGGATCTTGCCTCTGGTGTGCAGGGTCGGAGGTTCGATCCCCGTCTCCCCGCCACATGTCGAAGTGTCCCTGGGCAAGACACTGAACCCCGAATTGCTCCCGATAGTTAGCTTAGTTAACTTAGCACCGTAGTGCTAAGCCTACCCTGCGTGGTAGCTGCTGCTATCGGTGTATGAATGTGTGTGTGACTGGGTGAATGTGTACAAAAACAATGTAAAGCGCTTTGAGTCTGTGATAAACGGAGATATAGCGCTATACAAGTCCATTTACCATTTACGTTAGGGTAGGTGTGTTAACAGCCAGTAAACAGGGTTAGGGTAGGTGTGTTAACAGGGTTAGGGTAGGTGTGTAAACAGGGTTAGGGTAGGTGTGTTAACAGGGTTAGGGTAGGTGTGTTAACAGGGTTAGGGTAGGTGTGTTAACAGCCAGTAAACAGGGTTAGGGTAGGTGTGTTAACAGGGTTAGGGTAGGTGTGTAAACAGGGTTAGGGTAGGTGTGTTAACAGGGTTAGGGTAGGTGTGTTAACAGGGTTAGGGTAGGTGTGTTAACAGCCAGTAAACAGGGTTAGGGTAGGTGTGTTAACAGGGTTAGGGTAGGTGTGTAAACAGGGTTAGGGTAGGTGTGTTAACAGGGTTAGGGTAGGTGTGTTAACAGGGTTAGGGTAGGTGTGTTAACAGGGTTAGGGTAGGTGTGTTAACAGGGTTAGGGTAGGTGTGTTAACAGGGTTAGGGTAGGTGTGTAAACAGGGTTAGGGTAGGTGTGTTAACAGGGTTAGGGTAGGTGTGTTAACAGCCTAGTTTCTGTAATCTCATGTCTGTTCTGCAGCTGTTGGCTTCTGGTCGTCAGGACTACGATCGTCTCCAGGAGGAAGTGGCTCGTCTCCATGGCGACAGCGACTCGGCCAAACAGGAAGTGAAGGAGGTAATGTCCTGAACCCACCTATCCTATAGATATAGATCTATATCTATATATCTACAGTGTAATGAAACTTTATTTAAACAGCGACAATGTACAAAATAAACTTTCTTTCAAAGGTTTTTTTATTCTCAAAAATAAAATAAACTTTCACCTTGTGACTTTATTTAAGTTGAATTATGAATCTATTTCTGAGACGATCAGCTTCCAGTCCAGATTTTAAGGCTTTTTTCAGAGAGGCACATTATCCTTGTTTAGAGCAGGGGAGATGCATGTGTATAGATCTACAGTGTATATATAGAGGGTTAGAGGGTTAGAGGGTTAGAGGGTTAGAGGGTTAGAGGGTGAGAGGGTGAGAGGGTTAGAGGGTGAGAGGGTTAGGGGGTGAGAGGGTTAGGGGGATAGGGGGTTAGGGGGTTAGAGGGTGAGAGGGTGAGAGGGTGAGAGGGTGAGGGGGTTAGGGGGTTAGGGGGTTAGAGGGTGAGAGGGTGAGAGGGTTAGGGGGTTAGGGGGTTAGAGGGTGAGAGGGTTAGAGGGTGAGAGGGTGAGACGGTGAGAGGGTTAGAGGGTGAGAGGGTTAGAGGGTGAGAGGGTGAGGGGGTGAGAGGGTTAGAGGGTGAGAGGGTTAGGGGGTTAGGGGGTTAGAGGGTGAGAGGGTGAGAGGGTTAGAGGGTGAGAGGGTGAGAGGGTTAGAGGGTTAGAGGGTGATGGGGTGATTGAAGGTTTCTTCTCTCCTTCAGGTCCTTCAGGCGCTGGAGGAACTCGCCGTGAACTACGACCACAAGAGTCAAGAGGCGGAACGCAGCGCGCAGGCTAACACCCAGCTAACCACTGAGCTAGGCCAGAAGACTGTGAGTCTGTCTGTCTGTCTGTCTGTCTGTCTGTCTGTCTGTCTGTCTGTCTGTCTGTCTGTCTGTCTGTCTGTCTGTCTGTCTGTCAGGCTAACACACAGCTAACCGCTGAGCTAGGCCAGAAGACTGTGAGTCTGTCTGTCTGTCTGTCTGTCTGTCTGTCTGTCTGTCTGTCTGTCTGTCTGTCTGTCTGTCTGTCTGTCTGTCTGTCTGTCAAACACACAGCTAACCACTGAGCTGAGCCAGAAGACTGTTAGTCCGTCAAAATTTGGTTTGAACTTCAGCATGTTGTCTTCATTAGGCTGAGCTGGCTGCTCCTCCCTTACCCCTTTACCCTTTATCCTATCCCCTAACCTTAACCATCTAACCCAGAGCAGTAAGACTATACTACTACTGTGTGTCTGTCTGTCTGTGTGTCTGTCTGTGTGTCTGTCTGTCTGTCTGTCTGTCTGTCTGTCTGTCTGTCTAACCCAGAGCGGTAAGACAATAATACTACTGTGTGCCTGCCTGTGTGTAGGCTGAGCTCCAGTCGGCCCTGGGGGAGCTCTCCTCTCTGCAGGCCGTCTCCTCCCTCCAGAGGAAACGTTCCTCAGAGATCTTCAGCCTGATGCTGCGAGACCTGAGCGACCTCGGGGGGGTGGTGGGCACCACGGAGCTACGGGCGGTAAGATGCTAATACTGCTGCTAACCCCCTAACCCTCTAACCCCCTATCTCCTAACCCCTTTACCCTAACCCTAACCCCCTATCCCCTAACCCCCTATCCCCTTTACCCTAACCCCTAACCCCCTATCCCCTTTACCTAACCCCTAACCCCTATGTCCTATCTCCTAACCCCTAACCCTACGGGCGGTAAGATACTGACTCCTGCTAACCCCCTATCCCCTTTACCCTAAACCCTAACCCTCTAACCCCCTAACCCCTTTACCCTAACCCCTAACCCCTAACCCTCTATCTCCTAACCCCTAACCCTACCGGCGGTAAGATACTTACTACTGCTAACCCCCTATCCCCTTTACCCTAAGCCCTAACCCCCTAACCCTCTAACCCCTATCTCCTATCTCCTATCTCCTATCCCCTTACCCTCTAACCCTCTATTACTACTGTTCCTTCACTTTCTACCCTACCACTAACCCCCTAACCTCCTAGCCCTAATACTACTGCTAACCCCAACCCTTATGTATGTGTTTATGTGTTTCTCTCTCTCTCTCTCTCTCTCTCTCTCTCTCTCTCTCTCTCCCTCTCTAGATGACAGAAAGCAGTGGTGTGATGGAGGAGGATTTCACCACTCTGCGTCTGTACGTCAGTAAGATGAAGTCGGAGGTTAAGAGCGTGATGACTCGCAGCCGAGCGACGGAGGAGAGAGAGAGAGAGAGGATGGAGAGACTGGGAGAGAGAGAGAGAGAGCTGAACACTGCTCAACTCAGAGTATCACAGGTAACAAGGGTTATAATGTTATAATTAGTGCTGTCAAACGATTAAAATATTTAATCGCGATTAATCGCATTAAGGTCATAGTTAACTTGCGCTTAATCGCACATTTTTATCTGTTCTAGCCTCAATGTCCCTTGATTTCTTTTTGTCCCATTATTTTTTCTAATTTTAATGCTCTTAATACACCCATTCTCTACACCCTTGTAATTCAGTGAGTGTATTTCTTCTAAAATATCATAATTTGCAATTTGGTGAAAATAGACAACAATGTAGATGAGATGTTTTGGGAGTCGTTCATCCACGACTTATTTCAGACTGTTTGTGGAGTGGACACACCATACACTTGTGTGCTGGTATGCCCCTGCTGCAGCCAGATCAGTCGCCCTTCGTAGGCGACTGACCTGGCTGCAGCAGGTTTTGGTGGGGGCGCAGGGTTATAAGTAGGACTTTTTCAAATGAAAAGCTTTCTTTTCTGTTCTTTTTCCGCGTAGTCTCAGAGTCACACACGGAAGAAGCTGCTAGTAAAGGTCGCGCAGCTGAGCTAGGAAGTGCTAGGTTCCGGTTTCTGCTTCAAAATAAAAGTCAAAATTGGGTTAGGGTTAAAATTGACTAACCCTAACCCTAACCATCTATCCATCTATCTATCCATCATCCATCTATCTATCCATCATCTATCCATCTATACATTATCCATCATCTATCCATCCATCCATCTATCCATCCATCCATCCATCCATCATCATCATCCATCCATCCATCCATCCATCCATCCATCCATCCACCCATCCATCCATCCATCCATCCATCCATCCATCCATCCATCCATCCATCCATCCATCCATCCATCCATACCATCCATCATCCATCCATCATCCATCCATCATCCATCATCCATCCATCCATCTATCCATCTATCCATCTATCCATTCCATCCATCTATCCATCATCCATCATCCATCATCCATCATCCATCCATCCATCACATCCATCCATCTATCCATCCATCCATCCATCCAGCTCCAGGCCAAGGTTTCGTCTCTGGCTGACGACCTTCAGAACGCAGAACAGACGAAGAGAAAACTGGAAGAAAGTCAAGACGCTCTGATGGAGGAGGTGGCCAAACTAAACGCACAAGGTGTGTGTGTGTGTGTGTGTGTGTGTGTGTGTGTGTGTGTGTGTGTGTGTGTGTGTGTGTGTGTGTGTGTGTGTGTGTGTGTGTGTGTGTGTGTGTGTGTGTGTGTGTGTGTGTGTGTGTGTGGTGGTCGCTAAACTAAACGCACAAGGTCAGACAGTCTCCATGGTTACAGAAACACTGCCCACTGATTGGCTGGCAGCTGCTTCCATTAAGAAACAAAAACTGAAAAAATTGTTTGTTGAGAAAAAGGAAAAGATGTATATAATGTAATGTGTGTGTGTGTGTGTGTGTGTGTGTGTGTGTGTGTGTGTGTGTGCAGGTCAGATGCATGAGGTCAATGTGATGGACAAAGAGAAGGAACACATGAGTCGCCTGAAAGATGCCGTAGAGATGAAGGTAAGAGAGTGTGTGTGTGTGTGTGTGGGCCAAACAATAGGCTTACTAAAATACTTATCACACGTGTTGCAGAATTTGTGTATGTTCTTAATGATGTGGCGCTCTGCTCTCCACAGAGAACTCTGACTGTCTATTGTGTCACTGTAACCCTTTCCCCGTATGGCTCTGCTCTGTTTGATCAAATCAAATCAGTTTGATTTGTATAGCCCAATATAGACATTTACCTCAGTGGGCTTTACATTCCATACAGTATGACACCCTCTGCCCTTATCTATCTATCTGCCCTTAGACCCTTAGCTTGGCTAAGAAAAAACTCCCAGTAAATAATCCTTTATCGGGATTACAATTGGTGTGTCGCTCTAACCCTCTCTCCGTATAGCTCTGGATGGTTAATGTGTAGATACTGTGTGGTTGGGTTAGGGTTAATGTGTTGGGTTAGATACTGTGTGGTTTGATGTGTTGCTCTAACCCTGTAGAAAGAAAGGTTAGATCAACCTGGTTAATGTGCCCTCATGGCTGGGTTAATGTCCCCTCATGGCTGGGTTAATGTCCCCTTGAATATTACAGTATAGGGTTAGGGTTAACCTGGCTCTGGTTAATGTCTCCTCTTGCCCTCAGAGGACGGTCGAGGAGCAGATGGAGAATCACAGAGAAGTTCATAACAAACATCTGAGTCGCCTCCGAGACGAGATCCAGCAGAAGCAGAGAGACCTGGACCAGTTCAGAGAGTGAGACACTCACACACTCTCACACACACACACACTCTCTCACACACGCACACAGACACACACACACACACACACACACACACACACACACACACACACACACACACACACACACACACACACACACACACACACACACACACACACACACACACACACACACACACAGTTGATAGTTGGTTTCTGTCTCAGTGTGACTCAGGCGTTGCAGCTGGAGAACAGGACGCTGCAGTCGGACTGTGAGAAGCTGAGAGCTGACGACCAACACAAGGAGCAGAGACTGCAGAAGCTGCTGTGAGTCTGTCTGTCTGTCTGTCTGTCTGTCTGTCTGTCTGTCTGTCTGTCCCTCTGTCTGTCTGTCTGTCCCTCTGTCTGTCTGTCTGTGTGTCTGTCTGTCTGTCTGTCTGTCTGTCTGTCTGTCTGTCTGTCTGTCCCTCTGTCTGTCTGTCTGTCTGTCTGTCTGTCTGTCTGTCTGTCTGTCTGTCTGTCTGTCTGTCTGTAAGTCTGTCTGTCTGTCTGTCTGTCTGTCTGTCTGTCTGTAAGTCTGTCTGTCTGTCTGTGTGTCTGTCTGTCTGTCTGTCTGTCTGTCTGTAAGTCTGTCTGTCTGTCTGTCTGTCTGTCTGTCTGTCTGTCTGTCTGTCTGTCTGTCTGTCTGTCTGTAAGTCTGTCTGTCTGTCGTTTCAACCCCTAATCCCTAACCCTAACCCTCCCCTGACACTAAATGCTCCTGTGTGCTTTACAGGGCACGTTACACTCTAACGCTACACTTGACTACCAGTTGAGCTAAGCTAACTAGCGATGGGCATTATATATTTAATAATGCACACTCAGTTAAAAAAAATAATAATAATAACTAGTGTGTGTGTGTGTGTGTGTGTGTGTGTGTGTGTGTGTTTGTGTGTGTGTGTGTGTGTGTGTCTCAGGTTCCTGAATGAGAAGCGAGAACAGGCCAAAGACGATTTAAAGGGTTTGGAGGAAACTGTGGTACGTGCATCAGATCAGCTGAATATAAAGAATCATATAATAACCCTCTTTATATACAGGGTTAGGGGTTAGAGGGAAACCCTAACCCCTAACCCTGTACATATTACTCACCCCTAACCCTGTATATAATAACCCTTTGTTCCTTTGCTCCTTCAGGCCAAAGAGCTTCAGACTCTCAACAACCTTCGTAAGGTTTTCCTGCTCGACCTCGGAGCCCGAGTGACAGTCGTAAGAAACTCAGACGCTCCGTGTTCCCTAACCCTGCTGCTCCATGTTCCCTAACCCTCTCACCCCCTAACCCTCTCACCCCCTAACCCTCTAACCCTCTCACCCTCTCACCCTCTAACCCTCTAAACCCCCCTTTTATCCTCTCACCCTCTAACCCTCTAACCCTCTAACCCTCTCACCCCCTTACCCTCTAACCCTCTAACCCTCTCACCCCTAACCCTCTAACCCTCTCACCTCTCACCCTCTAACCCTCTAACCCTCTCACCCTCTAACCCTCTCACCCTCTCACCCCCTAACCCTCTAACTCTCCAAACCTAGCCCTGCTGCTCCATGTTATTATGAAGGAAATGTTTCTGTGTGTGTGTGTGTGTGTGCTGTTATAAAACTAAACCTGTCTGTCTCCTGTAAACAGCTGGTTATAAAAACCTGTTCTACACTTTTTTTCCTGTAAACATGGTTTTCCCTGTAAAGCTGGTTATAAACCTGTCTCTCTCGTAAACAGCTGGTTATAAACCTCTCTCTCTCCTGTAAACAGCTGGTTATAAACCTGTCCTCTCCTGTAAACAGCTGGTTATAAACCTGTCTCTCTCCTGTAAACAGCTGGTTATAAACCTGTCTCTCTCCTGTAAACAGCTGGTTATAAACCTGTCTCTCTCCTGTAAACAGCTGGTTATAAACCTGTCTCTCTCCTGTAAACAGCTGGTTATAAACCTGTCTCTCTCCTGTAAACAGCTGGTTATAAACCTGTCTCCTGTAAACAGCTGGTTATAAACCTGTCTCTCTCCTGTAAACAGCTGGTTATAAACCTGT
Organism: Ammodytes dubius; assembly: GCA_026122265.1. Lineage (NCBI taxonomy): Eukaryota > Metazoa > Chordata > Actinopteri > Uranoscopiformes > Ammodytidae > Ammodytes > Ammodytes dubius. The sequence continues at coordinate 31,246,694 of CM047516.1, forward strand.
CTCCTGTAAACAGCTGGTTATAAACCTGTCTCCTGTAAACAGCTGGTTATAAACCTGTCTCCTGTAAACAGCTGGTTATAAACCTGTCTCCTGTAAACAGCTGGTTATAAACCTGTCTCCCTGTAAACAGCTGGTTATAAACCTGTCTCCTGTAAACAGCTGGTTATAAACCTGTCTCCTGTAAACAGCTGGTTATAAACCTGTCTGTCTCCTGTAAACAGCTGGTTATAAACCTGTCTCCTGTAAACAGCTGGTTATAAACCTGTCTCTCTCCTGTAAACAGCTGGTTATAAACCTGTCTCCTGTAAACAGCTGGTTATAAACCTGTCTCTCTCCTGTAAACAGCTGGTTATAAACCTGTCTCCCTGTAAACAGCTGGTTATAAACCTGTCTCTCTCCTGTAAACAGCTGGTTATAAACCTGTCTCTCTCCTGTAAACAGCTGGTTATAAACCTGTTCTCCTGTAAACAGCTGGTTATAAACCTGTCTCTCTCCTGTAAACAGCTGGTTATAAACCTGTTTCTCCTGTAAACAGCTGGTTATAAACCTGTCTCTCTCCTGTAAACAGCTGGTTATAAACCTGTCTCTCTCCTGTAAACAGCTGGTTATAAACCTGTCTCTCTCCTGTAAACAGCTGGTTATAAACCTGTCTCCTGTAAACAGCTGGTTATAAACCTGTCTCTCTCCTGTAAACAGCTGGTTATAAACCTGTCTCTCTCTGTAAACAGCTGGTTATAAACCTGTCTCTCTCCTGTAAACAGCTGGTTATAAACCTGTCTCTCTTCCTGTAAACAGCTGGTTATAAACCTGTCTCTCTCCTGTAAACAGCTGGTTATAAACCTGTCTCTCCCGTAAACAGCTGGTTATAAACCTGTCTCTCTCCTGTAAACAGCTGGTTATAAACCTGTCTCTCCTGTAAACAGCTGGTTATAAACCTGTCTCCTTACCTGTAAACTGCCGACTGGTTATAAACCTGTCTCTCTCTGTAAACAGCTGGTTATAAACCTGTCTCCTGTAAACAGCTGGTTATAAACCTGTTCTTCCTGTAAACAGCTGGTTATAAACCTGTCTCTCTCTGTAAACAGCTGGTTATAAACCTGTCTCCTGTAAACAGCTGGTTATAAACCTGTCTCTCTCCTGTAAACAGCTGGTTATAAACCTGTCTCTCTCCTGTAAACAGCTGGTTATAAACCTGTCTTCCTGTAAACAGCTGGTTATAAACCTGTCTCTCTCCTGTAAACAGCTGGTTATAAACCTGTCTCTCTCCTGTAAACAGCTGGTTATAAACCTGTCTTCTCTCCTGTATAAACGCCTCGCTGGTTATAAACCTGTCTCTCTCCTGTAAACAGCTGGTTATAAACCTGTCTCTCTCCTGTAAACAGCTGGTTATAAACCTGTCTCTCTCCTGTAAACAGCTGGTTATAAACCTGTCTCCTGTAAACAGCTGGTTATAAACCTGTCTCTCCTGTAAACAGCTGGTTATAAACCTGTCTTCTCCTGTAAACAGCTGGTTATAAACTGTCTCTCTCCTGTAAACAGCTGGTTATAAACCTGTCTCTCTGTAAACAGCTGGTTATAAACCTGTCTCCTGTAAACAGCTGGTTATAAACCTGTCGTCTCCTGTAAACAGCTGGTTATAAACCTGTCTCCTCCTGTAAACAGCTGGTTATAAACCTTCTCTCTCGTAAACAGCTGGTTATAAACCTGTCTCTTCCTGTAAACAGCTGGTTATAAACCTGTCTCCTGTAAACAGCTGGTTATAAACCTGTCTCCTGTAAACAGCTGGTTATAAACCTTCTCTCCTGTAAACAGCTGGTTATAAACCTGTCTCCTGTAAACAGCTGGTTATAAACGTCTCTCTCTGTAAACAGCTGGTTATAAACCTGTCTCCTGTAAACAGCTGGTTATAAACCTGTCTCTCTCCTGTAAACAGCTGGTTATAAACCTGCTCTCCTGTAAACAGCTGGTTATAAACCTGTCTCTCTCCTGTAAACAGCTGGTTATAAACCTGTCTCTCTCCTGTAAACAGCTGGTTATAAACCTGCTCTCTCTGTAAACAGCTGGTTATAAACCTGTCTCTCTCTGTAAACAGCTGGTTATAAACCTGTCTCCTCTGTAAACAGCTGGTTATAAACCTGTCTCTCTCCTGTAAACAGCTGGTTATAAACCTGTCTTCCTGTAAACAGCTGGTTATAAACCTGTCTCCTGTAAACAGCTGGTTATAAACCTGTCTCCTGTAAACAGCTGGTTATAAACCTGTCTCTCTCTGTAAACAGCTGGTTATAAACCTGTCCTCTCTGTAAACAGCTGGTTATAAACCTGTTCTCCTGTAAACAGCTGGTTATAAACCTGTCTCTCTCCTGTAAACAGCTGGTTATAAACCTGTCTCCTGTAAACAGCTGGTTATAAACCTGTCTCCTGTAAACAGCTGGTTATAAACCTGTCTCTCTCCTGTAAACAGCTGGTTATAAACCTGTCTCTCTCCTGTAAACAGCTGGTTATAAACCTGTCTCCTGTAAACAGCTGGTTATAAACCTGTCTCTCTCCTGTAAACAGCTGGTTATAAACCTGTCTCTCTCTGTAAACAGCTGGTTATAAACCTGTCTCTCTCCTGTAAACAGCTGGTTATAAACCTGTCTTCTCTGTAAACAGCTGGTTATAAACTTCTCGTCTCCTGTAAACAGCTGGTTATAAACCTGTCTCTCTTCTGTAAACAGCTGGTTATAAACCTGTCTCTCTCCTGTAAACAGCTGGTTATAAACCTGTCTTCTCCTGTAAACAGCTGGTTATAAACCTGTCTCTCTCCTGTAAACAGCTGGTTATAAACCTGTCTTCTCCTGTAAACAGCTGGTTATAAACCTGTCTCTCTCTGTAAACAGCTGGTTATAAACCTGTCTTCTCTGTTAAAACAGCTGGTTATAAACCTGTTACTCTCCTGTAAACAGCTGGTTATAAACCTGTCTCTCTCTGTAAACAGCTGGTTATAAACCTGTCTCTCTCCTGTAAACAGCTGGTTATAAACCTGTCTCTCTCCTGTAAACAGCTGGTTATAAACCTGTCTCTCTCTGTAAACAGCTGGTTATAAACCTGTCTCTCCTGTAAACAGCTGGTATGTCTTTCTGTAAACCGGGTACTCTCTCCTGTAAACAGCTGGTTATAAACCTGTCTCTCTCTGTAAACAGCTGGTTATAAACCTGTCTCTCTCCTGTAAACAGCTGGTTATAAACCTGTCTCTCTCCTGTAAACAGCTGGTTATAAACCTGTCTCTCTCTGTAAACAGCTGGTTATAAACCTGTCTCCTCTGTAAACAGCTGGTTATAAACCTGTCTCTCCTGTAAACAGCTGGTTATAAACTGTCTCCTGAAACAGCTGTTATAAACCTGTTCTCTCCTGTAAACAGCTGGTTATAAACCTGTCTCCTGTAAACAGCTGGTTATAAACCTGTCTCCTGTAAACAGCTGGTTATAAACCTGTCTCTCTCCTGTAAACAGCTGGTTATAAACCTGTCTCTCCTGTAAAAGCTGTATACTTCTCCTGTAAACAGCTGGTTATAAACCTGTCTCTCCTGTAAACAGCTGGTTATAAACCTGTCTCTCTCCTGTAAACAGCTGGTTATAAACCTGTCTCCTGTAAACAGCTGGTTATAAACCTTCTCCTGTAAACAGCTGGTTATAAACCTGTCTCCTTGTAAACAGCTGGTTATAAACCTGTCTCTCTCCTGTAAACAGCTGGTTATAAACCTGTCTCCTGTAAACAGCTGGTTATAAACCTGTCTCCTGTAAACAGCT
>CM047516.1:31255481-31257981 GCA_026122265.1 Ammodytes dubius
AGAATCCAGCCCGGCTCGTTCTCTGCATGTCATTCCCCTCTCTGACACATTTCATCTCTCTCTACAAAAAAATGCCCAAAATTAATTATAATAAAAAAAAAAAAAATGACAACAGATAAAGTGTCTGCCTGTCGGTGTGTCCCTGCAGCTAAGCCAATCAGAGCGGGCCACCAGCAGCCAATGAGAAGCAGCCATGTGTCTGTCCGCCCGACCGTTCGGGCCGGGGGGGGGCGACGGCCCGGGCCGGGGGGGCGACCGCCAGCCCCCGCCACTCAACCCGCCACCGGGACTGACACACCTGTCACCTGTCACCTGTCACCAGGAGGTTTGAGCCTTTGTTTATTAGTGTTTATTAATGTTTATTATTGTTGACTATAAACTATGTGGAACCCACTGCAGCTCTACGTAGGACACGCCCACCTCAGCATTCCCGCGCTACGATTGGCCAGCCGCTGCAAAGGAAGAGCTGGAGTCACGTCACAATGGCATTAGACTCTAAAAACATTTCTGCTTTGGAAACTCTGTAATATTTACACATCTCCAGGAAACTGAACATGTGAACTGTCACTGTGTCACTGGCTGGAAGTCCGACGAACGATAAACTTTATTACGTTTTTACATTCCTGCCGACGCGACTCTGGCAAATATACGATATGTTTTCAACTTCGCAGGTCGAGATCGTAAAGTCATTTCAATCGATTTTCAACTATCGAGATTGTGAATCTCCTATTAAACCTGGAACTGCAATGGGTTAATGTCATAGATATATAGCCATAGATCTGCAGGGGGTTAATGTCATAGATATATAGACATAGATCTGCAGGGGGTCACAGATATATAGACATAGATCTGGTTAGTGTCATAGATATATATACATAGATCTGCAGTGGGTCACAGATATATAGATCTGCAGTGGGTTAATGTCACAGATATATAGATCTGCAGTGGGTCACAGATATATAGACATAGATCTGCAGTTCCATTATAAAGAGTAAACAAAGATGTGTCTCTTCTTCTTCACAGGTAACAGACCGTTCTGCCTTTAAGCCTTTCTACAACTCTCCACCTTTACAACCAACAAGTGCTTTCCCCCCTGTCTCTTTCTCTCTCTCTCTCTCCCCCCCTCTCTCTCTCTCTCTCTTTCCCTCGCTCTCTTTCTCTCTTTCTCCCCCTCTCTCTCTGTCTCTCTCTTTCCCTCTCTCTCTGTCTCTCTCTTTCTCTCTCCCCCCCCCTCCCCCTCTCACACACAGTAGCCTATGGCTCCACAAACATCCACTTAATGTGTTTGAAGTCAGTGAGTTCAGTAAGTGAACTGTTTGGACATAGATGTATTAATGTTGGTTAGTGTAAATGTCCCGTGAGATTCTGACTCAATCTTTTGACTAATCATTAATGGACCAAATGTAATGAAATATTTGACTTGTTTCAGTCAGAATCAGACGTTGTGTATTCAGCGGGTCGTTGTTATATTTCCTCCACAAACAGAACGATTCATATTACTCTGAAACTTGTTTACATCAGTGTTTTAAAAAGCCATTAAAGTCCAATATATTCATCAAACGGTCGGGTATCGTTACCCAACCATATCATGAAGAGTTTGTAAGGTTTTACTTTCAGCCAAAGTGATGAAATATATTTTTGTCTTTTGTTTGATTGTGAAAGACACGATAGAAAGATTGTGATTATATTTAAGTTTTTATTTTAATGTTAATCTCAGGATTTAAGATGAATTGAGATATCAAGTTTCTCCTCACATTTCAAAACTGTTTTCCTGGATTTACTGTTTCACTGACATTGATTGTTTGTTTTTAATAGTTTTTATAGATTTAATATATAGTGTTAGTCCTGTTGTTACTGGAGTCTGTGGAAACACTCTGTCTGTGGATTTAAATCTTATTAAAACGCTTCAGTGTTTGTGTCGCAATTTTGTCATTAAATCTGATCAGCTTTGTTTAGTATCGTGCTGTATTTACAGTCTGATAGACTGAGGAGAGATGAGGGTAACATTCATGAATCGTATAGAAAACATTATGAAGCCGTGAGCATCAACACTTCATTAACTATTGTGTTAAAGAAAATAAACATTCTCTCCAAACTTTGAAAACACGAGTTTATTTGTCACAGTCCAAACTAAAGCTGGAATGAGCTGAAAGGGCTCTGCTCTGTGGATGAATGCGCACACACACACACACCCACACACACACACATACACACACACACACACACACACACACACACACACACTCTCTCTCTCCAGCTCATGAGCTGAAGAGCTGTGTGTTGTGGATGAGGATGAACTCTACGATGGAGTTCTGGTAGAGCATGTTGAGCGCCATGTTGCCGTCGCTCTGCGGCCAGAGCAGCGTGGGCCCGAGCACGATGCCCAGGCTCTGGGTCGACATCTGGTTCTGTCTGCAGGACGCCAGCACCCTGCAACACACACACACACACACACCCCACACACACACACACACACACACACACACACACACACACACAC
>CM047516.1:31260481-31262981 GCA_026122265.1 Ammodytes dubius
TAACCCTCTCACCCTCTAACCCTCTCACCCTCTAACCCTATCACCCTCTAACCCTCTCACCCTCTCACCCTCTCACCCCCTAACCCTCCAACCCTCTATTGATTAGAGTTGCAGAGAAGTTACAGATCAACTGATTATGAAGAGCATTTTAAATCATCAGATAATACAGAGGAAGTCATTAATTATTAATAATAATAATAATAAGAAGAAGAAGAAGAAGAAGAAGAAGAAGAAGAAGAAGAAGAAGAAGAAGAAGAAGAAGAAGAAGAAGAAGAAGAATTAGTAAACGTACCTCTCTTGTCCACAGTGTCCACACACATCTGAACGAAGCGGGGCACCGAGCCTCCTTCACGCTCACACAGCACGGACAGACGACAGCCAAACACCCGATCTGAGGGTTAGGGGTTAGGGTTAGCACAACATGACGTTATGATCTGACAGGTCACATGACGTTATAATCTGACAGGTCACATGACGTTATAATCTGACAGGTCACATGACGGTATAATCCAGTGTATCAGTTACACACACGTACACTGTCTGATTATTCATCATGTCATTCGACACCTGAAGCTCTCGGATTCTGCTCGTCAGTCAGTTATGTTTCTACAAAATGTTTTCATGGTGTGTTTCATGTTTCTCTCAGTGCTGCTGGTGAATCCAGGGTTTCAGGGAAGAAGAGAGGCTTGTTCTATTACTGTTGGAAAAACATGGACAATGTCTTCCTACATCCTGACCTGAAGATTACAATGTTTTTTGTTTCTGCAGCTTTTCTCTCTTTCCCAGTTTCTCTTGTATTAGTTTATTTAAAGTGAACAACACTTAAGGCCTGTGGTGTGTGCGTGTGTGTGTGGTGCGTGTGTGTGTGTGTGTGTGTGCGTGTGCGTGCGTGTGTGTGTGTGTGTGTGTGTGTGTGTGTGTGTGTGTGTGTGTGTGTGTGTGTGTGTGTGTGTGTGTGTGTGTGTGTGTGTGTGTGTGTGTGTGTGCGTGCGTGCGTGCGTGCGTGTGTGTGTATGTGTGTGTGTGTTGTTGTGTGTGTGTGTGTGTTGTGTGTGTGTGTGTGTGTGTGTGTGTGTGTGTGTGTGTGTGTGGTGCGTGCGTGCGTGCGTGTGTGTGTGTCGGACCTTTGATGAGGCCTTTCTCCTGCAGAGTTTTCATGGACGGCCGTCTGCTGATGAACTTCTTCAGTCGGTTCTTCACTCCGTTTTTATCGGCGCTGTCTGAAGCGCTGTGTTTCAGCTTGAACATGTCTACGGAAACATGACAGAACTTTGTTTAAACCCTCCCTGCGTACCAAATCGCATACTTTCTACTATATACTATGTAGAAAAAAGATTTGGGATGTCCTGATTCTTATGGCCAGATTTAGGATGGTTAGAAGTACCCGGGTGTCCTACTTCATCCAGCCAATATTGTTAGTGTTGAAAAGTGCATCCTATTTGGGCGATTCTGACCCACAATCCAGTGCGCACCTGTAGTGACGTCACATCGATGAAGCCTCCATATGAAAACAAACAGGGATGCGCCGGATATAAAAGCAAGAGGCAAGATCAAGACGCAATGTTATGATGAAATAAAAGAGTAAAAGTATGTCCCAATAGTATGCCTACTGCATCCTAACTAGATTATTTTTATCGTCGGATGTAGTATGTAGAATAGAAAAAAGAAACAGTATGTGATTCGGAATGCAGGAACAGTATATGTGTTAGGGTTAGGCTCATGTTATATGGACATACACAGCTGGTATATAGTATTAATCATTACTGTCCAACACATGAATAACTTGAGTTACAGTCTGAGATACTGACTGATGGAGCGGGTTAGGGGTCAGGGTTATGCTGTGTATTCAGGGTTAGGGGTTAGGGTTAGAGGGTTAGAGGGTTAGAGGGTTAGAGGGTTAGAGGGTGAGAGGGTTAGAGGGTTAGGGTTAGTACTGACTGATGGAGGGTTAGGGTGAGAGGGTTAGAGGGTTAGGGTTAGTAACAGTCTGCAGTACTGACTGATGGAGCGGGTTAGGGGTTAGGGTTAGAGGGTGAGAGGGTTAGAGGGTTAGAGGGTTAGGGGTTAGAGGGTGATTTGGGTTAGAGGGTGAGAGGGTCAGGGTTAGAGGGTTAGAGGGTTAGAGGGTTAGAGGGTGAGAGGGTTAGAGGGTGAGAGGGTTAGGGTTAGAGGTGAGAGGGTTAGGGTTAGTACTGACTGATGGAGGGTTAGGGTTAGAGGGTGAGAGGGTTAGAGGGTGAGAGGGTTAGAGGGTTAGAGGGTTAGAGGGTTAGAGGGTTAGGGGGTGAGAGGGTGAGAGGGTTAGGGTTAGAGGGTTAGGGTTAGAGGGTTAGAGGGTGAGAGGGTTAGGGTTAGTAACAGTCTGCAGTACTGACTGATGGAGCGCCGGTGGGCCGGGTTTCTCTGCTTGGCGTTTGGCGAGTTGGAGCCGCGTCCGGGCAACGAGCTGTGACGAGGCAGAAAGTCTGAAGAGTTCGACCGCCGCAGAGAAAACCCTCCG
>CM047516.1:31265481-31295481 GCA_026122265.1 Ammodytes dubius
ACACACACCACACACACACACACACAACACACACAGGCACACACAACACACACACGCACACCACACACACACACACACACACACACCACACACCACACACACACACACACACACACACACACCACACACACACACACACAGCACAGGCACACACACACACACACACACACAACACACACACACACACACACACACACACACACACACACACACACACCACACACACACACACACACACACACACACACACACACCCCAGGTTCTGGGATTAACAGACGGTGGTCTTTGTTTTGTTTTGATGGAGTGAATGTACAGAAGATATTTCATCATATCCATATTTTAATGAAACTGAACTATACTTGTGTGTTGTGTGTGTGTGTGTGTGTGTGTGTGTGTGTGTGGGGTGTGTGTGTGTGTGTGTGTGTGTGTGGGGGTGTGTGTGTGTGTGTGTGTGTGTGTGTGCCTCACCTCGTGTCCTGCCACCATGTTATGCTGAGACTGATTCCTGCGATGTCTGTTGATCTACAGACACACAGATACAAACAGACTTATATTAAACAGTTATTAGGCTATTAGGGCTGTCAAGCGATTAAAAACATAAATCTAATTAATTACAGGCTCTGTGATTAATTAATCTAAATTAATCGCACACTTATATGACACTTTTTTGCCTGTTTATAAACAGCTGTAGACTATCCTACAGTTTGTTTCGCTCTCTCTCTCTCTCCGTCTCTCGTAGCTCTGTCTCCTCTCCTTAGCCAGGTTTCGAGGCTACATGAAATAAAACCAGCAGGCTAAATGAAGACTGTCTATTTCCAAAACGCGCCGACTCATTCGCCATCGTACTACTCAAAGCCAAAAATATCGAGACACACACACACACACACACACACACACACACACAACACACACACACACACACACACGCAGCTAGCAAACGAAAGTGAGACACGGAAGAAGATTGAGAGATCACTGAGTTTTGAACTTACATTGTTGGCGCCCACTAAATGAATAATTCACAGACACTGCGGAGAATAAAATAAGCTGTCTTCTTACCTTCATGCTTATTTGCCCGAAACATCCCATAACACATCCATAGAGCCCTCGGCCCCTTTGCCCTGCTTCTTTCTTTACTGTTTAATCCCATGCGGGCCACTCCGCAAGCTGCGCTCTCGTCTCACCCCTTTTGCACCGGGTCAAAGGGCACTATAGAAGTGCAATTAATCTGCGTTCATTTTTTTAATCGCGTTAATTTTTCTGTGATTAATTAATCGACATGAACGCGTTAATTTGACAGCCCTAGTTATTATATTATATTATTTTATACTAGTATAATCACCAACAGACGATCATGTAATAAAACTCTCTGATGTTCTCACAGGTTTCTGAGGAAGATCCGTGTCCTGCAGCACCATGGACTTGGACTGACTGAGGCGATCTCCAGAAGCCTGGGAGCTCTTAGCACGCAGCGCTACAGCCCCAGTGGTGGGCCCCGCAGCTGCAGAGTTAGGCCCCGTACCCGCAGTAGTTAGGCCCATAGCCGCAGAGTTAGGCCCATAGCCGCAGAGTTAGGCCCCATAGCTGCAGAGTTAGGCCCCAATAGCCGCAGAGTTAGGCCCCATAGCCGCAGAGTTAGGCCCCGTAGCTGCAGAGTTAGGCCCCATAGCCGCAGAGTTAGGCCCCGTAGCTGCAGAGTTAGGCCCCCCGGCCCCAGCATTAGGCCCCACAGCTCCCAGCCCCAATGAGCCGCACGGCCCTGTGGCCCGCGGTGGAGGCTGCGGAGGCTTTGACACATTCTGGAAGTTAGTGATTCTGTGGACAAGCAAATAAACAAGTAACTAAATTATTATTATTATTTAATTTTTTTCAATTCTTTATTAGACAGTAGAGACAGAGATGAAATGGGTCAGAGAGGGGAATGACATGCAGAGAACGACCCGGGCTGGATTCTAACCCGGGTCTGCTGTGAAGAGGACTGAGCCACTAATATGTTAGTATATGTATGCAGTAAAGATGCATACATCAAAACTCTTACTAAACATATATAATGAATTTGTATTTTTATAAATAATACATATGTAAATAGTGTTTACATTTATAATGATGGATCTTATGCATAAATACATGAACACACAGTAGAGGATCATATCTATTTGTATAGTCTACATACTAAACATTTATATTTGCAGACTATACAGATATATATATGCATAGATGCAAACATCAAAATGTATATTGCTTTTGTGTCTGCTTCTACTACTTCCTATGCATACAGTGTATAGTGTTCAGAGTAGGAAAACCTAAAGGGATAAAGGCGTGAGTCTGTTTGAGCCTTAGAAACATCAGAAACATGAAGAAGACTGGAGGCTGGGGCCATCTGAAAGCAGCTCACAAAGACCCATAACATCTCTCAACACATTCACACAGAGTTTAAGACACATTTCAGCCTCAGAGTGTTAGAGAGATGAGCGGTGGCTGTTCTCTAGACTCAAACCACAGTGTGAAGCTTGAGCAACAGGAAACAGCTTCTATACGGAAGCTGGGACGTCAGTCTCACATTATATGAACAACTGTTTGGTTGTTATCATCGCTCACATTGTGGATCTTAACTTTTATTACTGCATTACAATCTGCTTCTCTACAAATACATCAATCTGCCCATATAAGGGCGTCTATGAGGAAAGGGTTCGGTCCACCAGTTGAGTCGGCCCAGGGTCAGGAGCATGGTAACAAGCCTTCAGAGAAGGGATAGAGCAGGGAGACAGGCATACAGACAGACAGGCAGGGAGGCAGAGAGACAGCCCAGTGTCCTGTCTGTCTGTCTGTCTATCCCCTAACAGGCTACAGCCCAGTGTCCTCCTAAACAAGGGCTACAGCCTGCATCATGGAGACAAACACACACAGCTGGATGATTAAATGTGTTCTTACTGCAGCAGGCATTGATTAGTTAAGTGATGGGATTAGGGTTGAAGGTGGAATAGGGTTAGGTTAGTTAGGGTACTTACCACTTTCAAGGGTTTGACTGTAGAGGATGGCATAATTGATGGTTAGGTTAGGTAGGACTGCAAGGGTATAGTGATTAAAACTCTTATTTGAAGCTTATGAAGTGCTTGCATTTAAAGAAACATAGGCAATGGAATTTGATATCGATGGTATGGCTTAATACATGCAAAGTGGGTATCATTATTTTTGAGGCCATTAAACTTAAGCAGACAGTATAATGCTGAAATCAAGATATGTTGTGTTGGTTATGGTTAGGCTACGTGTAAGTGTTAGGGGCTATGGGTATAGGATTTGATTCAAGACGTTAGAACTGGAGGCATGGGCATCTGGGGTAGGCGTAGTTAGGGTTAATGTTAAGTTGAGGTTTAGGTTTAGTAGGGTTAGAAGAGCTTCTCCACTTTCAAAGTGTAATTGGACGTAAATTTTAGAACGCAGAGGCACTCATACGAACATCTGATATTACAGGGTATTGTCCAAAGTTTCTTATCTGGTTCGATTGTTGTACATGCAATGCGTTGAAAGGAAAGGTCCTTAATAACGCAGGGCACACAATTCAGCAGTGCCTGTTATGCAGGAACAGCTACCAATGTAGGGCCATTTCCGGAAACTTTTTTTAACTAAAAACAGGTTTTTGGGCAAACAAGGGTAGTGAGGGCAACTCACAAGTTTTTAATCGTTACTGGCGTGGGGGACAGAATCTTTGAAATTTGGTTCTTTGTGTGTTTTTTCGAGTTTATGGGTTGAATTGATTTTTATTTTAAGTTGTGTTGGTGTGAGGGATAGACGGGATGTCTTTGGTGTGGAGTGGCCAGGCTTGAGATGTGGTGGAAGTTTGGAGTTGTGTATTATTGCATGTTGTGCCATCTGACCCGTCATGCTGAAACTCACTTTGAAAATTTCGTTAAGTGCAATAACCTATAGAAAATAGAATTTTATTTTTCAAATAATACTTGTAATAGGTTACAATAAGAACTTATTAGCAACAACAGTGGATATATATGATCTATATCTTTTTTTTTTTTTTACAATATAATTTGCTATCATAACAAAAATTATGGTTTAAGGTCTGTCAACTATCCACTTTTAAGCTATATAGTTCAGAAGGACAGAAGGAAGCGGACTGTGGCAAACTGGAAACATGAGAAGACATGCTGGGGACTGAAGCAGATCAGAAGACCGCAAAGCAGTCTGAACAGCAACAGAGTTAAGACACATGTTAGCCTCAGGTGTTAGTAGATAGGGTAGTGGGTTTAGAAACAGGTGTATAGTTAAGAAGAACATCTTAGACCGTCATTCAAAGTTGAATTTTTTTGTCTTAAATGTCCACTGTGTGGCATCTAACTAGACCATCCGATACTTCCTCGACATGCCATTAAGCCATAAAGTTCGTCCCCCTAGTGGCTTGGTCTCATGGCGTCTCTGTAACAACCTTCAAAGGTACAAACAGCATACAGACAGACGCAACAAAGACAGCCCACCCTGCCCATCTCCAAACAACTAGCCATTCCCACGGCACACCATTGAACCAAATGGATGAAGTTTCTTAATGCCCATTGGAGTGGAAGGAGATGGCTGTTCAGGAACACGTTGGATTTGTTGTGGTGGTTGTTTTGGTTAGTGTGTAGATTTGAATTTGAGGAGTTGTGATGGGGGAATGTAGCATGAGGTGTTTTGTGTGGGTGTTTGTTGCGGGAGGAGTTGTTGCAAGGTGTTGGTGGTGTGGTTTTATTATAGTCCAGTTGTACAACCGTACAATTATTCTGAAACATTTTTATGCAAAAAAGTAATATGAAAACTTTTAATTTCAAACTCTTTGGGTGCAGTAGCCATATTAGATAAGGGTAGTTAAGTTTTTTTTTTTTTTTTTTTAATAAAGTTTTATCAAGAGGTATTAGTTAAACGTCAATATTCAACCTTTTAGTATCAGCAGAAGTAAGGCAACAGAGTAGGCAAGGCAAAGAAGAGAAGGACAAGACAAGCACATGCGACAGATGAGCAAAGCAAAGACAGGAGCAATTAATGCCTTTATAGATCAGGTTGGTAGTGGAGTTAAGGTTTAGTTAAGGTACAATTAACGTGCATTAGTTGTATATTTCATTAAGTATGCCAGGGTTTGTGTAAGGACAGTAAGTAGGTTAATAGGTATAATTTGTTGTTTGTTAGCATGTTTTAGTTTGGTTGTTATTAAAATAGATTAGGTAAAGTAGACAGGAGGTTAGGTAAGGTTTATGGTTGGTTTAGGTAGGTTGGTGGTAGTTAGGTAGTGAGCAATGCCTTTTCAAAAGTGGTTTTGGACTAATTTGCCAGTGGGAACCTCCCGAAATCTGGATCTTGGACAGATGGCAAAAGTTTCGCTGGTGGCAGTACTGCAAGGCATTGAAAGTTTGAAGTTTACTCCCCAAGCAGAGGGCAACACAATTAAGCGTGCTGAGTGGCCAATAATGCTACAATTTTTAGCATTCGAGAAAACTTTTTAAATGAAAACAGTTTTTATCGTCCAGGGACAAGACAAGATTACAAGTTAGGGTGAGGGACATAGAATCGTTGAAATTTGGTTCTATGTTGCTATCCCAGTTATGCCGAAGAAATTGAATTTTAAAAATTCAAGTATGCAGGGCAGAAGTAGCACAGGGCTGTTGTGGAGGGCCATAATGTTGCAAGGGAGTTGTAGCACTACATTATTAGTTGCCATGACCCAGTAAATTGGGAAATTTTTAAGGCCGAGTCCTAAGAAAAATTTTCAAAATATTTAGAGCACTTTTAGATTGGGTAAATGATTTTTTTTTTTTTTTTTTTTTTTTTTTTTTACACCACTAGTTGGCGCTATCATGACCAAAAATTATGGTGAGTAAGGGGGAACTCCCCGTCACTTTTTTAAAAACCCTATATAAAAGGTGGAAGGAGTTGGAATTGGAATGTGGAAATGGAATATGGAGTTGGAAGGTGGAATGTGGAGTTGGAATATGGAGTTGGAAGGTGGAATGTGGAGTTGGAATATGAGTTGAAGTGGAATTGGATTAGGTAGGGTTAGGGTTAGGGTTAGGTTAGGTTAGGGTTAGGGTTAGGGTTAGGGTTAGGTTAGGGTTAGGTTAGGGTAGGTTAGGGTTAGGGTTAGGTTAGGTTAGGGTTAGGTTAGGGTTAGGTTAGGGTTAGGGTTAGGGTTAGGTTAGGTTAGGGTTAGGGTTAGGTTAGGTTAAGAGCAATCTGCCCACTTTTCAAAAGTTGTTTTTTGGACGTAAATTTTGAACGCAGAGGGGCAACCTCATACCGAGACCATCCTCGGATACCTTGGGACCAGGCGCATTGGCCGAAAAAGTTTCGTCCCCCTGGTGTCGATTGTGGGTACTGCAATCGCGATTTGAAAAGTTTGAAGCTCCGTAACTCCCCAACGCAGAGGGGCAACACAATTCCAAGCAGTGCTTGTAGCCCTGGCCAGACTACATGCTCACAATTTTAGCCATTTCGAAAACTTTTAACAGGAAAACAGTTTTTGATAACGTCTAGGGGCAATGCACAAATTTAACCAAGATACTAGCGGGACGACAAATCCGTTGAATTGTTCATGTTGTTTCATCCATTATGGCCGATTTAGAAATTAATTAAAATTCAAAGTTTGCATGCGGGGAAGACAGTCCGGACCCTTGTGTTTGTGATCCCAGCCCTATACATGTTATCAAGTTTTGAGTTGTACCACTACTAAAAATGTATAGGCCATTTAAACCCATGGAAATTGGTTAGGGTTAGGAAGGTTAGGTTAGGTTGGGTGGTAGGAGGTTAGGTTAGGTTAGGGTTGGGTGATAGGGTTAGTTAGGTTAGTTTAGGGTTAGGTTAAGACAATCGCCACTTTTCAATGTTTTTGGACTAAATTGACGCAAGGCAACTCATACGAGACCACCTGATACCTTGGACAGGCGCATTGGCCGAAAAGTTTCGTCCCCCTGTGGCGATTGTGGGTACGTAATCGCGATTTGAAAAGTTTGAAGCTCCTTAACTCCCCAACGCAGAGGGCAACACAATTCCAAGCAGTGCCTGTTGTAGCCCTTGGCCAGGACTACATGCTCACCAATTTTAGCCATTTCGAGAAACTTTTTTTAACATGGAAAAACAGTTTTTTGGGAATAACGTCCGGTAGGGGAGGGGCAACTGCACAAGATTTTTAACCAAGATACTAGGCGTGGGGACGGATCAGAATCCGTTGAAATTTTGGTTCTATGTTGTTTCTATCCCGATTATGGCCGATTTAGAAAATTGAATTTTAAAATTTCAAAGTTGTGCCACTGGGCGAGGAAGATAGGCACAGGGATGTCCTTTGGTGTGGCAGGTGCCCAGGCCCCCTAGACATGTGTGCGAAGTTTTGGAGTTGTAGCTCACTTACTTCATGTAGCTGCCATTGACCCCATGTAAAATTTTGGGAAAATTTCTTTAAGTGCCGAGTCCTAAGAAAATAATTTTTCCAAAAAGTATTTAGGAGCACGTTTTAGGCCATTTGGAGTATATATGATTTTTTTTTTTTTTTTTTTTTTTTTTTTACACCACTAGTTGGCGCTATCATGACCAAAAATTATGGGTGAGTAAGGGGAACTCCCCGTCACTTTTTTAAAAACCTATATAAAAGGTGGAAGGAGTTGGAATTGGAATGTGGAAATGGATATGGAGTTGGAAGGTGGAAGTGGAGTTGGAATATGGAGTTGGAAGGTGGAATGTGGAGTTGGAATATGGAGTTGGAAGTGGATGTGGAGGTAGGTTAGGTGTTAGGTTAGGGTTGTTAGGTTAGGGTTAGTTAGGGTTAGGGTTGTTAGGTTAGTAGGTTAGGGTTAGGGTTAGGGTTAGGGTAGGTAGGTTAGGGTTAGGTTGGGTTAGGGTTAGGGTAGGGTAGATAGTAGTGTGGTTAGGTTAGGTTAGGTTAGGGTTATTAGGTTAGGTTAAGACAATCTGCCCACTTTTCAAAAGTTGTTTTTTGGACGTAAATTTTGAACGCAGAGGGGCAACCTCATACCGAGACCATCCTCGGATACCTTGGGACCAGGCGCATTGGCCGAAAAAGTTTCGTCCCCCTGGTGTCGATTGTGGGTACTGCAATCGCGATTTGAAAAGTTTGAAGCTCCGTAACTCCCCAACGCAGAGGGGCAACACAATTCCAAGCAGCCTGTTGTAGCCCTTGGCCAGGACTAGATGCTCACCAATTTTTACCATTCGAGAAACTTTTTTTAACATGGAAAAACAGGTTTTTTGGGAATAACGTCGGTAGGGGAGGGCAACTGCACAAGATTTTTAACCAAGATACTAGGCGTGGGGACGGATCAGAATCCGTTGAAATTTTGGTTCTATGTTGTTTCTATCCCGAGTTATGGCCGATTTAGAAAATTGAATTTTAAAATTTCAAAGTTGTGCCACTGGGAGGAAGATAGGCACAGGGATGTCCTTTGGTGTGGCAGGTGCCCCAGGCCCCTAGACATGTGTGCGAAGTTTTGGAGTTGTAGCTCACTTACTTCATGTAGCTGCCATTGACCCCCATGTAAAATTTTGGGAAAATTTCTTTAAGTGCCGAGTCCTAAGAAAATAATTTTTCCAAAAAGTATTTAGGAGCACGTTTTAGGCCATTTGGAGTATATATGATTTTTTTTTTTTTTTTTTTTTTTACACCACTAGTTGGCGCTATCATGACCAAAAATTATGGGTGAGTAGGGGGATCCCTCACTTTTTTAAAATATTAGGTTGTTAGGAGGTTAGTGGAGGTGGGTTGGTAGGAGTGAGGGTGTGGAGTTGGTAGGGTTGGGTGGATGGGAGGTTGGGTTAGGGTTAGGGTTAGGTTAGGGAGGTTAGGGTATAGTTAGGGTTAGGTTAGGTGTTTTAAGTGGGTTAGGTTAGGGTAGGTTAGGTTAGGGTTAGGTATTGGTTAGGGAGGTTATTAGGGTTAGGGTTAGGGTTAGGTTAGGTTAGGGTTAGGGTTAGGGTTAGGGGTTAGGGTTAGGGTTAGGTTAGGGTTAGGGTTAGGGTTAGGTTTAGTAAGAGCAATCTGCCCACTTTTCAAAAGTGGTTTTTTGGACGTAAATTTGAACGCAGAGGGGCAACCTCATACCGAGACCATCCTCGGATACCTTGGGACCAGGCGCATTGGCCGAAAAGTTTCGTCCCCCTGGTGGCGATTGTGGGTACTGCAATCGCGATTTGAAAAGTTTGAAGCTCCTAACTCCCCAACGCAGAGGGGCAACACAATTCCAAGCAGTGCCTGTTGTAGCCCTTGGCCAGGACTACATGCTCACCAATTTTTAGCCATTTCCGAGAAACTTTTTTTAACATGAAAAACAGGTTTTTTGGGAATAACGTCCGGTAGGGGAGGGGCAACTGCACAAGATTTTAACCAAGATACTAGGCGTGGGACGGATCAGAATCCGTTGAAATTTTGGTTCTATGTTGTTTCTATCCCGAGTTATGGCCGATTTAGAAAATTGAATTTTAAAATTTCAAAGTTGTGCCACTGGGCGAGGAAGATAGGCACAGGGATGTCCTTTGGTGTGGCAGGTGCCCAGGCCCCCTAGACATGTGTGCGAAGTTTTGGAGTTGTAGCTCACTTACTTCATGTAGCTGCCATTGACCCCCATGTAAAATTTTGGGAAAATTTCTTTAAGTGCCGAGTCCTAAGAAAATAATTTTTCCAAAAAGTATTTAGGAGCACGTTTAGGCCATTTGGAGTATATATGATTTTTTTTTTTTTTTTTTTTTTTTTTTTTACACCACTAGTTGGCGCTATCATGACCAAAAATTATGGGTGAGTAAGGGGAACTCCCCGTCACTTTTTTAAAAACCCTATATAAAAGGTGGAAGAGTGAATGAATGTGAATGGAATTGGATTGGAAGGTGGAAGGAGTGGAATATGGAGTTGGAAGGTGGAATGTGGAGTTGGAATATGGAGTTGGAAGTGGAAGTGGAGTGGATAGGTGGGTTGGTGGGTGGTTAGGGTTGGTTATGGAGTTTAGGGTTAGGGTGTTGAGGTTAAGGGTTAGGGTTAGGGTTATGGGTTATAGGGTTAGGGTTAGGGTTAGTGTTAGGGTTAGGGTTAGGGTTAGGGTTAGGGTTAGGGTTAGGTTAGTTAAGAGCAATCTGCCCACTTTTCAAAAGTGGTTTTTTGGACGTAAATTTTGAACGCAGAGGGGCAACCTCATACCGAGACCATCCTCGGTTTACCTTGGGACCAGGCGCATTGGCCGAAAAAGTTTCGTCCCCCTGGTGGCGATTGTGGGTACTGCAATGGCGATTTGAAAAGTTTGAAGCTCCGTAACTCCCCAACGCAGAGGGGCAACACAATTCCAAGCAGTGCCTGTTGTAGCCCTTGGCCAGGACTACATGCTCACCAATTTTTAGCCATTTCCGAGAAACTTTTTTTAACATGGAAAAACAGGTTTTTTGGGAATAACGTCCGGTAGGGGAGGGGCAACTGCACAAGATTTTTAACCAAGATACTAGGTGTGGGGACGGATCAGAATCCGTTGAAATTTTGGTTCTATGTTGTTTCTATCCCGAGTTATGGCCGATTTAGAAAATTGAATTTTAAAATTTCAAAGTTGTGCCACTGGGCGAGGAAGATAGGCACAGGGATGTCCTTTGGTGTGGCAGGTGCCCCAGGCCCCCTAGACATGTGTGCAAAGTTTTGGAGTTGTAGCTCACTTACTTCATGTAGCTGCCATTGACCCCCATGTAAAATTTTGGGAACATTTCTTTAAGTGCCGAGTCCTAAGAAAATAATTTTTCCAAAAAGTATTTAGGAGCACGTTTTAGGCCATTTGGAGTATATATGATTTTTTTTTTTTTTTTTTTTACACCACTAGTTGGCGCTATCATGACCAAAAATTATGGGTGAGTAAGGGGGAACTCCCCGTCACTTTTTTAAAAACCCTATATAAAAGGTGGAAGGAGTTGGAATTGGAATGTGGAAATGGAATATGGAGTTGGAAGGTGGAATGTGGAGTTGGAATATGGAGTTGGAAGGTGGAATGTGGAGTTGGAATATGGAGTTGGAAGGTGGAATGTGGAGTTGGAAGGGTTAGGGTTAGGGTTAGGGTTAGGGTTAGGGTTAGGGTTAGGGTTAGGGTTAGGGTTAGGGTTAGGGTTAGGTTAAGAGCAATCTGCCCACTTTTCAAAAGTGGTTTTTTGGACGTAAATTTTGAACGCAGAGGGGCAACCTCATACCGAGACCATCCTCGGATACCTTGGGACCAGGCGCATTGGCCGAAAAAGTTTCGTCCCCCTGGTGGCGATTGTGGGTACTGCAATGGCGATTTGAAAAGTTTGAAGCTCCGTAACTCCCCAACGCAGAGGGGCAACACAATTCCAAGCAGTGCCTGTTGTAGCCCTTGGCCAGGACTACATGCTCACCAATTTTTAGCCATTTCCGAGAAACTTTTTTTAACATGGAAAAACAGGTTTTTTGGGAATAACGTCCGGTAGGGGAGGGGCAACTGCACAATATTTTTAACCAAGATACTAGGCGTGGGGACGGATCAGAATCCGTTGAAATTTTGGTTCTATGTTGTTTCTATCCCGAGTTATGGCCGATTTAGAAAATTGAATTTTAAAATTTCAAAGTTGTGCCACTGGGCGAGGAAGATAGGCACAGGGATGTCCTTTGGGTGTGGCAGGTGCCCCAGGCCCCCTAGACATGTGTGCGAAGTTTTGGAGTTGTAGCTCACTTACTTCATGTAGCTGCCATTGACCCCCATGTAAAATTTTGGGAAAATTTCTTTAAGTGCCGAGTCCTAAGAAAATAATTTTTCCAAAAAGTATTTAGGAGCACGTTTTAGGCCATTTGGAGTATATATGATTTTTTTTTTTTTTTTTTTTTTTTTTCTTTACACCACTAGTTGGCGCTATCATGACCAAAAATTATGGGTGAGTAAGGGGGAACTCCCCGTCACTTTTTTAAAAACCCTATATAAAAGGTGGAAGGAGTTGGAATTGGAATGTGGAAATGGAATATGGAGTTGGAAGGTGGAATGTGGAGTTGGAATATGGAGTTGGAAGGTGGAATGTGGAGTTGGAATATGGAGTTGGAAGGTGGAATGTGGAGTTGGAATATGGAGGGTTAGGGTTAGGGTTAGGGTTAGGGTTAGGGTTAGGGTTAGGGTTAGGGTTAGGTTAAGAGCAATCTGCCCACTTTTCAAAAGTGGTTTTTTTGGACGTAAATTTTGAGGGTTAGGGTTAGGGTTAGGGTTAGGGTTAGGGTTAGGGTTAGGGTTAGGGTTAGGTAGTTTGAGCTATCTCGGTGACCCCCCCCACCTCATCCAACGACTGGGCAGTTGAACTGGGGAGCCAAAGGTAATGCACGGACCAACGCACGTTATCTGCAGCTACTCATTCCATATTACCCAAAGTGATTTGTTAATGACTTAGGTTTGCCCTAAAAAGGGTTCTGTATTTCAGGTCTTAGAATTAACCCAGAGTGATTAGTTAATGACTTTGGATTGCCCTCAAAGGGTTCTGTTTTTCAGGTCTTTAGAATTTGTCCAGAGTGATTTGTTCTTGGATTTTTCTTCTTTTTCTGGTCTTTAGGGTTAGGGTTAGGGTTAGGGTTAGGGTTAGGGTTAGGGTTAGGGTTAGGGGTTAGGGTTAGGGTTAGGGTTAGGGTTAGGGTTAGGGTTAGGGTTAGGGTTAGGGTTAGGGTTAGGGTTAGGGTTAGGGTTAGGGTTAGGGTTAGGGTTAGGGTTAGGGTTAGGGTTAGGGTTAGGGTTAGGGTTAGGGTTAGGGTTAGGGTTAGGGTTAGGGTTAGGGTTAGGGTTAGGGTTAGGGTTAGGGTTAGGGTTAGGGGGTTAGGGTTAGGGTTAGGGTTAGGGTTAGGGTTAGGGTTAGGTTAAGAGAGGACAGCAGACAGTCGAAGACTGCCCACTGGTTAGTGTACTCGCTAATATCTATGTATGTAATGATATCTATCTCCTATCAAGGCCTGGTGGTATTTAGAGTAGAAGGTAATTGTGATATTGTTATTTATTATATAATGATTTAATAGGTATTATATTATATATTAATTGTTTTGTTCTTATGGTATTTGTAAATATATACAATAAATGTACATATCTTCTGGTATTAAGTATGTATCTACTGTTGGTAGTTAGTACTATACTCAAGTTTTTTTCTCAATTGAGAACCAAAGGGCCAAACATCGCCTCTTTTTGTTGGATGTATAGTTTTCGTGTTTATTTCAATTGAATTTTAGACACAGTGTTGTATATAAATATATATACTATAAAGAATCTGGTTTTGGTTGGTATATATTGTCTATGGTTGTTGTTTTGGACTGTAGGAGATATGGACTTGTCCAGGAGAAGACCAAGAGCACCCTCTGGTGGATATCCCCTGGCGGAGCACTCCTACAACAACTAAAAGATCCGCCTGTCAATGTGAAACCTGGATTCCTACGTGGGGTTAAACCAAGCAGGCTTTGTGGTGATGTATGAGGACAAGTAGCGTCTCACGTAGGGGTTGTTGGAGGGAGGGGGGGGGGTTAGTTGGGGTTTGGGGTTGGGGTTTAGGTTGGGGTTTGGGGTTAGGGAAAAGGGTTTGGGTTGGGGTTGGGTTGGGGTTAGGGTTAGGGTTAGGGTTGGGGTTAGGGGGGGGGGTTTTGGGTTGGGGTTAGGGTTAGTTGGGGTTAGGGTTTGGGGTTGGGTTGGGGTTGGGTTGGGGTTGGGGTTGGGGGTTGGGGTTAGGGTTGGGGTTTGGGTTAGGTTGGGGTTAGGGTTGGGTTAAGAAATTTTTTAAAAGGGGTTTTTTTGGGGGAAAAATTTTGAGAGGGGGGAAACCTCATCCCAACCACCTGGGAACCCTTGGGGACCAGGCGCATTGGCCAAAAAATTTTCCCCCCCTGGGGGCGTTTGGGGTACGATCGCGTTTTAAAAATTTTAAAGCCCCTTTTAACCCCCCAACGCGGGGGCAACAAAATTCCCAAGAGTCCCTTTGTACCTTCCGGGACTCATGTACCAATTTTTTAGCCTTTTTCCCAAAAATTTTTTTAACAGGAAAAAAAAGGTTTTTTTGGGAAAAAGTCGGAGGGGAGGGGGAATACAAGATTTTTTCCCCAAAATAAGGGGGGGAGATCAAATCTTGAAATTTTGTTCAGTTTTCTATCCCAGTTTTGGCGATTTTTGAAAAAAATTTTTAAATTTTAAAGTTTGCCCTGGGGAGAAATAGGGACGGGGGGTCCTTTGGGGTTGGCAGGGCCCCCGGCCCCCCAGCATTTTGCAAAATTTTTGGGGTTGTAGTTTACTTTTATTAGTGCCATTTACCCCCTGTAAAATTTTGGGGAAAAATTTTTTTAAATGCCCATCCAAGAAAAAAATTTTTCCAAAAATATTTTTGGGAGGGGTTTTTGGCCTTTGGGGTTTTAATATTTTTTTTTTTTTTTTTTTTTTTTTTTACACCACTATTGGCGCACAGACCAAAAATAGGGTGAGAAGGGGGAACCCCGTCACTTTTAAACCCTATTAAAAGGTGGAAGGATTGAATTGGAATGTGGAAATGGAATAGGAGTTGGAAGTGGATGTGGATTGAATATGGAGTGAAGGTGGAAGTGGATTGAATATGGGTAGGGTTGGGTTAGTAGTTAGTTAGGTAGGTAGTTAGGGTTAGGGTTAGTTAGGGTAGGGTTAGGTAGTTAGTTAGGGTTGGGTTAGTTATTAGTTTTAGTTTGGGTAATTCGAGGTATAGGTTGGTATGGGACAGGTGGAAAGTTGTTGTGGGTTGGTAGTAGGTTGGTTAGTTACAGAGGAATAAGAGGGTTGTAGCTAGTAGTAATTTAGTTAGGTTTTATGAAGGTTGGAAGGAGAGGCAAGGTTTATATGTGGAGTGAACGTGTTGTAGGTTTCGGTTAGGGTAGATTATTTAAATTAGTTGCAGGAGGGTAAGGTTCTGGGGGTGAGGTAGGTGGAGTTTGGTTGTGTATTATTAGGTGCATTACCAGTAAATTTTGGAAATTAGTGGGTAGAAATTTTCAAGTTTTGGTTAGTGATATTAGTTTTTTTTTTTTTTTTTTTTTTTTTTAATAGTTGGTTAGAAAATTAGGAGTAGGGTCATTTAAACTTATAAGGTGAGGAGTTGTAGTGAATAATAGGTTAGTGGTTGATGGATTGTTGAGGTGGTTGGATAGATGGAGGGTGGTAGGGTTGGTAGTTGGGTAGTTAGTTAGGGTTAGGGTTGTAGTTGTTAGGTTAGTTAGTAGTAGTTGGGTAGTTAGGGTTAGGTTAGTTAGGGTTAGTTAGGTGTTAGGGTTAGGGAGGTTAGGTAGGTAGTAGGTTAGGTGGGTAGGTTAGGGTAGGTTAGTAGTGTAGGTTAGGGTAGGGTAGGGTTAGGTAGTTAGGGTTGGGTTAGTAGTTAGGTAGTTAGTTAGTTAGGTTGTGGTTAGGTTAGTGGGTAGTTAGGTGGGTGGGTTAGGGTGTTAGTTAGGGTAGCTTAGGTTAGGGTTAGGTAGGGTTAGTGGTGTTGTTAGGTTATTAAGTTTTGGGTATAGGGTTAGGACGTTTGGGGTTAAAGTTTGTGGTGTTTGTAGTGGTTAATGGTCGTAATAGGAGGGAATTAGGGTTAGCTTGCGGTACATTTTTGTTAGAACTTTTAGAAGTGTAGTCGGTAGGAGGAGGTTTTAGATAGGGGAGGATAGTTAAATTTGTTGTTGTTTATCGTTGCGATTTAGAATTGTTTTAGTCGGTGGGGTAGCAGGTGTCTGGTTGGGTGTGTGTGTTGGTTGGTCTATTTGTGCTTGCGTTTGGTTTTGGGGTTGTTTTAAGTTTGGGGTTTAGTTGGGTTTATTTTTTTTTTTTTTTTTTTTTTTTTACATAGTGGTTGATTGTGGTAAGGGAATTTTAAGGGTTAGGGTTAGGTTAGGTTAGGGTAGGTTGGTAGTAGGTAGGTAGTTGTAGGTAGTTGGTGGGTAGTTGTTGGTTAGTTAGGGTTATTGGTAGGTAGGTGGTGGTAGGGTTAGTGTAGTGTAGTTAGGTAGGTTGGAGTAGGGTGGTTAGGTTAGGTAGGTTAGTGTGTTAGGTTAGTGTTAGGGTGTGTAGGGTAGTAGGTGGAGTTGGGTTAGGGTTAGGGTAAGGGTAGGTAGGGTGGTTAGGGAGGTAGGACTCCTTCAAAGTTTGACGAAATTGAAGCAGAGGGGCACCTCAACGAACCTCCCGAACTGGGCCGCATGCAAAAAGTCGTCCCTGTGGCGATTTGGGACCATCGATTTGAAAAGTTTGAAGCTCTTAACCCAACGCAGAGGCAACACATCCAGCGCTGTTGAGCCCTGGCCAGACTACACCACCAATTTAGCCATTCGAAAATTTAACAAGAAAAACGTTTTTGAATACTCCGGTAGGGAGGCAACGCACAAATTTAACCAAGATAGCGGGACGGATCAAATCCGTTGAATTGTTCTATGTTGTTTCTATCCCGAGTATGGCCGATTTAGAAAATTGAATTTTAAAATTTCAAAGTTGTGCCACTGGGCGAGGAAGATAGGCACAGGGATGTCCTTTGGTGTGGCAGGTGCCCCAGGCCCCCTAGACATGTGTGCGAAGTTTTGGAGTTGTAGCTCACTTACTTCATGTAGCTGCCATTGACCCCCATGTAAAATTTTGGGAAAATTTCTTTAAGTGCCGAGTCCTAAGAAAATAATTTTTCCAAAAAGTATTTAGGAGCACGTTTTAGGCCATTTGGAGTATATATGATTTTTTTTTTTTTTTTTTTTTTTACACCACTAGTTGGCGCTATCATGACCAAAAAATTATGGGTGAGTAAGGGGGAACTCCCCGTCACTTTTTTAAAAACCCTATATAAAAGGTGGAAGGAGTTGAGGAATTGGATGAATGGTGGAAATGGAATTGAATGGAGTTGGAAGGTGGAATGTGGAGTTGGAATATGGAGTTGGAAGGTGGAATGTGGAGTTGGAATATGGGGTAGTTAGGTATAGGTTGGTTAGGGTTGGGTTGGAAGGGTTGGTTAGGTGGGTTAGGGTTAGGGTTAGGGTTAGGGTTAGGGTTAGGGTTAGGGTTAGGGTTAGGGTTAGGGTTATAGGTTAAGAGCAATCTGCCCACTTTTCAAAAGTGGTTTTTTGGACGTAAATTTTGAACGCAGAGGGGCAACCTCATACCGAGACCATCCTCGGATACCTTGGGACCAGGCGCATTGGCCGAAAAAGTTTCGTCCCCCTGGTGGCGATTGTGGGTACTGCAATGGCGATTTGAAAAGTTTGAAGCTCCGTAACTCCCCAACGCAGAGGGGCAACACAATTCCAAGCAGTGCCTGTTGTAGCCCTTGGCCAGGACTACATGCTCACCAATTTTTAGCCATTTCCGAGAAACTTTTTTTAACATGGAAAAACAGGTTTTTTGGGAATAACGTCCGGTAGGGGAGGGGCAACTGCACAAGATTTTTAACCAAGATACTAGGTCGTGGGGACGGATCAGAATCCGTTGAAATTTTGGTTCTATGTTGTTTCTATCCCGAGTTATGGCCGATTTAGAAAATTGAATTTTAAAATTTCAAAGTTGTGCCACTGGGCGAGGAAGATAGGCACAGGGATGTCCTTTGGTGTGGCAGGTGCCCCAGGCCCCCTAGACATGTGTGCAAGTTTTGGAGTTGTAGCTCACTTACTTCATGTAGCTGCCATTGACCCCCATGTAAAATTTTGGGAAATTTCTTTAAGTGCCGAGTCCTAAGAAAATAATTTTTCCAAAAAGTATTTAGGAGCACGTTTTAGGCCATTTGGAGTATATATGATTTTTTTTTTTTTTTTTTTTTACACCACTAGTTGGCGCTATCATGACCAAAAATTATGGGTGAGTAAGGGGGAACTCCCCGTCACTTTTTTAAAAACCCTATATAAAAGGTGGAAGGAGTTGGAATTGGAATGTGGAAATGGAATATGGAGTTGGAAGGTGGAATGTGGAGTTGGAATATGGAGTTGGAAGGTGGAATGTGGAGTTGGAATATGGAGTTGGAAGGTGGAATGTGGAGTTGGAAGGTAGGGAGGGTTAGGGTTAGGGTTAGGGTTAGGGTTAGGGTTAGGGTTAGGGTTAGGGTTAGGGTTAGGTTAAGAGCAATCTGCCCACTTTTCAAAAGTGGTTTTTTGGAGAGGTTAGGTTATATTGTTGAAGTAGTAGGGAGATCTACTACCGAGACCCCCATCCTCATACACTGGGCCAGGCAATGGCCAAAGTAAGTACGGTCCAACCCGTTATCTGCAGTACTGCAATTTCGATTTGAAAATGTTTGAATGCTCTATTTGCCCAAAAGAGGGTCTATCACTAAATTACCAAGCAGTGTAAATGTTGTAGCCCTTGGCCAGGACTTAAATGCTCACCAATTTGTTTAGGCATTTTCCGAGAAACTTTTTTTACATGGAAATCAGGTTATTTTGGGTAAGTATAGGTCCGGTAGGGGTAGGGGTAGTTACGGTAGATTAGTTGTTTATAGGTAGTTAGGGTTGGTGGTACGGTTATAGGGTCCGTGTTGATTAGTTTTGGTTCTATGTTGTTTTATCGGAGTTAGGCGTTTAGGAATATTGTAAGTTTTAAGTTTAAAGAGGACATGCAGACAGGAAGACTGCACTAGGGATGTCTCGCTTCTTGTTTTGTGACAGTGCCCCAGGCCCGGACTTAGTAATGTAATTGGAAGTTTTTTTAGATGTTTAGGACTACTTACTATAATGTGTATGTGCAATTATACCATAATGTACAATCTTTGGGATAAAGTTTCTTATGTGGTAGTTAGTAAAATCAATTTTTTCCAATGAGTATCAAGGGCCAACGTATAGCCATTTGGAGTATATTTTCGTTTTTTTTTGTTTTTATTTTTTTTTATATCTATAAAAACTGTTTGGCGTATATATCTATGGTTTGTGGATGTAGATAGAGGGAGGAAACCCACCTCACTTTTTTAATACAACCCTAATAGATTAATGTGAAACGGATTAGGGTAATTTGTGGAATGTGGAAATGGATTATGAGTTCGGAAGATGGAATGTAGTTGGGATATGAGCGTGTTGGAAGAGGTTGGAGTGATTGGAATATAGTTGGAATCGAGAATCGCGAGATGGAATATGGAGTGGTTAGGTTTTAGGCTTAGGCTTTGCAGAAATTGGGTCATCTAGGGTAGATGAGGTTGGCCAATCTGCCCACTTTTCAGTGGTGAGTATGTGGACTGTAATAATTTGGGGGTGCGGGTGGTTAGGGTGACGAGTGGTTCTGGGTTAGGGTGTGGGTGTAGGGCTCTGGAGTTTGAGCTATTGGTGACGGCCCCACAAACCCATCCCACAGTGCTGCGGAGTTGAACTGGGGAGTCCCACTGTCGTCAACACTGGCGACCAACGGCCCGTTATTTGCAAGTATCTTTCCTATTACTGCTCAGTGATTTGTTTACGACTTAGTTTACCTAGAATCGGGTTCTGATTCAGGTCTTAGAATTAACCCAGAGTGATTAGTTAATGACTTTGGATTGCCCTCAAAGGGTTCTGTTTTTCAGGTCTTTAGAATTTGTCCAGAGTGATTTGTTCTTGGATTTTTCTTCTTTTTTCTGGTCTTTAGGGTTAGGGTTAGGGTTAGGGTTAGGGTTTAGGGTTAGGGTTAGGGTTAGGGGTTAGGGTTAGGGTTAGGGTTAGGGTTTTGGGTTAGGGTTAGGGTTAGGGTTAGGGTTTAGGGTTAGGGTTAGGGTTAGGGTTAGGGTTAGGGTTAGGGTTAGGGTTAGGGTTAGGGTTAGGGTTAGGGTTAGGGTTAGGGTTAGGGTTAGGGTTAGGGTTAGGGTTAGGGTTAGGGTTAGGGTTAGGGTTAGGGTTAGGGTTAGGGGGTTAGGGTTAGGGTTAGGGTTAGGGTTAGGGTTAGGGTTAGGTTAAGAGAGGACAGCAGACAGTCGAAGACTGCCCACTGGTTAGTGTACTCGCTAATATCTATGTATGTAATGATATCTATCTCCTATCAAGGCCTGGTGGTATTTAGAGTAGAAGGTAATTGTGATATTGTTATTTATTATATAATGATTTAATAGGTATTATATTATATATTAATTGTTTTGTTCTTATGGTATTTGTAAATATATACAATAAATGTACATATCTTCTGGTATTAAGTATGTATCTACTGTTGGTAGTTAGTACTATACTCAAGTTTTTTTCTCAATTGAGAACCAAAGGGCCAAACATCGCCTCTTTTTGTTGGATGTATAGTTTTCGTGTTTATTTCAATTGAATTTTAGACACAGTGTTGTATATAAATATATATATACTATAAAGAATCTGGTTTTGGTTGGTATATATTGTCTATGGTTGTTGTTTTGGACTGTAGGAGATATGGACTTGTCCAGGAGAAGACCAAGAGCACCCTCTGGTGGATATCCCTGGCGGAGCACTCCTACAACAACTAAAAGATCCGCCTGTCAATGTGAAACCTGGATTCCTACGTGGGGTTAAACCAAGCAGGCTTTGTGGTGATGTATGAGGACAAGTAGCGTCTCACGTAGCCAATGTTCGGCCTCAGAATCTCTGATGGACATGACGTTGGGGTCTGACGCCGCTGCCTTGATGGAAGACGCCAGTTTGGCAGTGATCGTGTCAATTATCTTGAGAATCGAAGACTCGCCGATGATGGAGATATGATGAGTGGATCGGATCAATCTGCATATCGCTTTGGCCTTTGCCACGAAATCTGGATCATCTATGCCGTAAGATGAGGGCGTGGCCAAACTCTGGTCTCTCGGTGGTGGGTCGTCGGGCGGCGGTGACGTCACTGGTCCGGCTCCCCTGTATCCACGAGTCTGGGGGGGCGGCGTGGTAGGTGGACGAGTCCTAGGTGGTCTGGGTCTAGGGGGTGGGGTGCTAGGTTGCACTCTGGGAGGTGGTGAGGCTCGTCTAGGAGGTGCGGGGCGGCACGCAACAGAAGCCCGATGCCCAGCAGTGCGTGAGCCCGGATGTGGTCTGTGGCCTGACCCGTCTCCACTGGTCGCAAACACTGGGCGACCGCGGCCCCTCCCCTCATTTTGGTAATGGTAATTTTCCTCCTCACTGCTCGGTGATAGTTGGTCTTCGTCATAATAGTCATCATACCTGGATCTGGGTTGACGTTCGGCTCTGGGATCTAGCCACAGCGCAGGTCCACGCCCACGACTTGGGCAGTCACACCTGGCCCCGGAGCATTCCGGTGAAGGGCAGAACCCCAGAGGGCCCCATCCGACAACTGGCGCGTAAAATGGCGCCCGTCTGGCCCTATGGGCGTCGCCATTTTGGTAAAAATGGCGGACCTCGTGGCTCCTCGGCGCGTAAAGTTCAGCACGGTTGGAGTAAAAGGATCTATTTCGGTTCCTACCAGCTCTATTGCACGGGCCATTGGTCCAGCGATACGGGTAGCAATGTTCATCCATAGCGTAACAGGTTTCCTTCTCAATAGTACTTCTTGGTTTGTTAGAAAAAATTCGATAAAAACTGGAAAATGATGTTAATCAAATAGATTTGTTTATTTATAGTTGCAGTTAACGGCGGGACGTTTCGGTTACAAAAAAACCTTCATCAGCCTAGCAATCTTGAGAGTACCTGTACGAGCGCTAATTGGTGTGCTTCCAGCATGAAGACCAGAGTGAAAGAGGGAGATGAAGGCGGGGGTTGGGCGGATATACCTTTCACCCCGTGACCTCTAAAGTTGGCGATATCCCGGACGAATTAAAAGTAAAGAAATAAAATTTCCCAAGGGGAAAGGGATTAGAAAAATGTCTAAACCCCAGAGGGGGGCGCAGACCTAAAAAATAAAATTATATTAAACTGGATATAAACTAATTGTAAAAATTGGACCGGAAATGGTTGCATTCAGGGGCCCTCGGAAATTTGAAAAAAAGGTGGTGTGAGCCGGTGAATGGTTGCATTCAGGGACTCCAGGAGTCCAGAAGCTCCTGCGTGAATAATGGAAGCCAATAGTGGGGAAAATGAAGACTATATGGATGAAATGGATGAATGTGAATTTAGGATTAGGCATAAGGCCCGAATGGTTAGGTTTAGAGTAAGGGGAAGGGAAGGTGTTAACCTCCACTAATAAATAATAATAATAACAATCTAATTGGGGGTCTGTGACTTAGGATTAGGCACGTAGAGATACTGTGCACCAATACAAAAATTGCCACGTCAATGGACTATATTGGACCCGTGGCCGATGTGGACCATAGCGGGTAGAGGGTGATCATCATGGATATCGTGAGTGGTGACATGCTTCGTACAGGCCTTTCAGAACATCATTTTCCTATAGTCATATGTAAGCATATTATGCATTTACACAGTAGGTATACGTGATAGATATTGAAATAAATATAACTATGTCCCAATGTCATGTAGGTGGTGATGCCTCACATGAGATGGACATGCAAAATAGAACAAAAAGAAATAAAAATAACTTTAGATAGCGGTGGTGGACACCAGAGTGTTACCTCAATATATAGGAACATATATCACACAGTTATAACACGATGACATGTATGGTAATAATACTTGACATGAAAAGGTTGTGGAAAACTGAACAAAATGAAAAAATTAACTTCAAATATAGAGAGGTGACAATGGCAGTGTACAGCCCATCTACATATGTTACTATATCCCAATGTCATGCACGATGGTCATCCTTTACATGAGATGGATATGTGAAATAGAACAAAGAAAAACAAAATTAACTTTGGATTAGTGGTGGTGGACACAAGAGTGTTACCTGAATATATAGAAACATATATTACATGGCTATATCCCAATGACATGTATGGTAATGATACTTTACATGAGATGGAGATGGAAAACTGAAAAAAGAGAAATAAAACAAACTTGAGATATAGAAAGGTAGATGTGACAGTGATCGCTCAATCTATGTGTCTGACTATATCTCAATGACACGTACGGTGGTAATACTGTACATGCACTGGACATGGAAAAGTGAAAAAAGAGAAATAAAAGTAACTTCAGGTTTGAGGTGGTAGACACAAAAGTGTTCCCTCGTAACCAACATGACTAAGACACTACCCGGGGAGACCGCCGGATAATGTCACTCGATGTGGAAATAAATATTATGACAAAACATAAAAACAGCACTGACGGGGTTAGGTTAAGAGAGGACAGCAGACAGTCGAAGACTGCCCACTGGTTAGTGTACTCGCTAATATCTATGTATGTAATGATATCTATCTCCTATCAAGGCCTGGTGGTATTTAGAGTAGAAGGTAATTGTGATATTGTTATTTATTATATAATGATTTAATAGGTATTATATTATATATTAATTGTTTTGTTCTTATGGTATTTGTAAATATATACAATAAATGTACATATCTTCTGGTATTAAGTATGTATCTACTGTTGGTAGTTAGTACTATACTCAAGTTTTTTTCTCAATTGAGAACCAAAGGGCCAAACATCGCCTCTTTTTGTTGGATGTATAGTTTTCGTGTTTATTTCAATTGAATTTTAGACACAGTGTTGTATATAAATATATATATACTATAAAGAATCTGGTTTTGGTTGGTATATATTGTCTATGGTTGTTGTTTTGGACTGTAGGAGATATGGACTTGTCCAGGAGAAGACCAAGAGCACCCTCTGGTGGATATCCCCTGGCGGAGCACTCCTACAACAACTAAAAGATCCGCCTGTCAATGTGAACCTGGATTCCTACGTGGGTTAACCAAGCAGGCTTTGTGGTGATGTTAGGGTTAGGTAGGGTTAGGGTTAGGGTTAGGTAGGGTTAGGGTTAGGGTTAGGGTTGGGTTAGGGTTAGGGTTGGGTTAGGGTGGTGGGTTGGTTAGGGTTAGGGTTAGGGTTAGGGTTAGGGTTAGGGTTAGGGTTAGGGTTAGGGTTAGGGTTAGGGTTAGGGTTAGGGTTAGGGTTAGGGTTGGGTTAGGTTAGGGTAGGGTTAGGGTTAGGGTTAGGTTAGGGTTAGGGTTAGGGTTAGGGTTAGGTGGTTAGGGTTAGGGTTAGGGTTAGGGTTAGGGTTAGGGTTAGGGTTAGGGTTAGGGTTAGGGTTAGGTTTAGGGTTGTTTAGGGTTGGGTTTTAAGAGCAATCTGCCCCTTTTCAAGGGTTTTTGGCGATTTTACGCAGGATGAGGGCTCTACTAGCGAGGGACCATTCCAGCGGTTAGCTTGGGCCAGGCTTCATGGCGTAAAGTTTTAGGTCCATGGTTGGGATTGTTGTTACGATGGGATTATGAAAGGTTTTTAGGGTAACGTCCGGGTAGGGAGAGGGCAACTACAAGTTCAAAGATTAGGTGTGGTTGGTAGGTCGCACTTGACCATTGGTCTATGTTGTTTCTACCATTTTTATGCCGATTTCGAGAAAATTGTTTATTTAACATTGGCAACAGGCAGTTTGGGAATAACCAGTGTCCTGTGGGATTGGGTGCACATGACAAGTTTTAAGCCAAGTATACTAGAGTGTGGGCTACACTTCAGAGTGCATTACCCTTGAAATTTTGGGATCATCTTTTGTGCCTATCCAGAAATTATTTTTCCAAAAGTATTTAGGAGCACGTTTTGGCCATTTGGAGATATATGATTTTTTTTTTTTTTTTTACACACTAGTGGCGCTTCATGACCAAAATTAGGGTGTAAGGGGAACTCCGACTTTTAAAAACCCTATATAAAAGGTGGAAGGAGTGGAATTGAATGGAATGGAATTGAGTTGGAAGGTGAATGTGGAGTTGATATGGAGTTGAAGGTGATGGAGTGAATATGGAGTTGAGGTGGATGTGAGTGGGGAGGGTTAGTTGGTTGGGTAGGTTGGTTAGGGTAGGTTAGTAGGGTGGTTGGTAGAGCATCTGCCACTTTTAAAAAGGTTTTGACGTAAATTTGAAGCAGAGGGCAACTATACGACCATCCTGTACTGGACCGGGCATGCGAAAGTTTCGTCCCTGTCGATTGGGGTACTGCAATGGATTGAAATTGAGTCGTAACTCCCACGCAGAGGGGCAACCAATCAGCAGTGCTTTGTAGCCTGGCAGACTACTGCCACATTTTGCCATTTCGAGAAATTTTACATGGAAACAGGTTTTTGGGAATAACGTCCGGTAGGGGAGGGGCAACTGCCAATATTTTTAACCAAGATACTAGGGTGGGGACGGATCAGAATCCGTTGAAATTTTGGTTCTATGTTGTTTCTATCCCGAGTTATGGCCGATTTAGAAAATTGAATTTTAAAATTTCAAAGTTGTGCCACTGGGCGAGGAAGATAGGCACAGGGATGTCCTTTGGTGTGGCAGGTGCCCCAGGCCCCCTAGACATGTGTGCAAAGTTTTGGAGTTGTAGCTCACTTACTTCATGTAGCTGCCATTGACCCCCATGTAAAATTTTGGGAACATTTCTTTAAGTGCCGAGTCCTAAGAAAATAATTTTTCCAAAAAGTATTTAGGAGCACGTTTTAGGCCATTTGGAGTATATATGATTTTTTTTTTTTTTTTTTTACACCACTAGTTGGCGCTATCATGACCAAAAATTATGGGTGAGTAAGGGGAACTCCCCGTCACTTTTTTAAAAACCCTATATAAAAGGTGGAAGGAGTTGGAATTGGAATGTGGAAATGGAATATGGAGTTGGAAGGTGGAATGTGGAGTTGGAATATGGAGTTGGAAGGTGGAATGTGGAGTTGGAATATGGAGTTGGAAGGTGGAATGTGGAGTTGGAAGGGTTGGGTTAGGGTTAGGGTTAGGGTTAGGGTTAGGGTTAGGTTAGGGTTAGGGTTAGGGTTAGGGTTAGGTTAAGAGCAATCTGCCCACTTTTCAAAAGTGGTTTTTTGGACGTAAATTTTGAACGCAGAGGGGCAACCTCATACCGAGACCATCCTCGGATACCTTGGGACCAGGCGCATTGGCCGAAAAAGTTTCGTCCCCCTGGTGGCGATTGTGGGTACTGCAATGGCGATTTGAAAAGTTTGAAGCTCCGTAACTCCCCAACGCAGAGGGGCAACACAATTCCAAGCAGTGCCTGTTGTAGCCCTTGGCCAGGACTACATGCTCACCAATTTTTAGCCATTTCCGAGAAACTTTTTTTAACATGGAAAAACAGGTTTTTTGGGAATAACGTCCGGTAGGGGAGGGGCAACTGCACAATATTTTTAACCAAGATACTAGGCGTGGGGACGGATCAGAATCCGTTGAAATTTTGTTCTTGTTGTTTCTATCCGATTATGGCCGATTAGAAAATTGAATTAAATTTCAAAGTTGTGCCCCTGGGCGAGGAAGATAGGCACAGGATGTCCTTTGGTGTGGCAGGTGCCCCAGGCCCCCTAGACATGTGTGCGAAGTTTTGGAGTTGTAGCTCACTTACTTCATGTAGCTGCCATTGACCCCCATGTAA
The DNA here is from genome assembly GCA_026122265.1 of Ammodytes dubius. Taxonomy (NCBI): domain Eukaryota; kingdom Metazoa; phylum Chordata; class Actinopteri; order Uranoscopiformes; family Ammodytidae; genus Ammodytes; species Ammodytes dubius. The sequence continues at coordinate 31,291,808 of CM047516.1, forward strand.
AATTTTGGGAAAATTTCTTTAAGTGCCGAGTCCTAAGAAAATAATTTTTCCAAAAAGTATTTAGGAGCACGTTTTAGGCCATTTGGAGTATATATGATTTTTTTTTTTTTTTTTTTTTTTTTTCTTTACACCACTAGTTGGCGCTATCATGACCAAAAATTATGGGTGAGTAAGGGGGAACTCCCCGTCACTTTTTTAAAAACCCTATATAAAAGGTGGAAGGAGTTGGAATTGGAATGTGGAAATGGAATATGGAGTTGGAAGGTGGAATGTGGAGTTGGAATATGGAGTTGGAAGGTGGAATGTGGAGTTGGAATATGGAGTTGGAAGGTGGAATGTGGAGTTGGAATATGGAGGGTTAGGGTTAGGGTTAGGGTTAGGGTTAGGGTTAGGGTTAGGGTTAGGGTTAGGTTAAGAGCAATCTGCCCACTTTTCAAAAGTGGTTTTTTGGACGTAAATTTTGAGGGTTAGGGTTAGGGTTAGGGTTAGGGTTAGGGTTAGGGTTAGGGTTAGGGTTAGGTAGTTTGAGCTATCTCGGTGACCCCCCCCACCTCATCCAACGACTGGGCAGTTGAACTGGGGAGCCAAAGGTAATGCACGGACCAACGCACGTTATCTGCAGCTACTCATTCCATATTACCCAAAGTGATTTGTTAATGACTTAGGTTTGCCCTAAAAAGGGTTCTGTATTTCAGGTCTTAGAATTAACCCAGAGTGATTAGTTAATGACTTTGGATTGCCCTCAAAGGGTTCTGTTTTTCAGGTCTTTAGAATTTGTCCAGAGTGATTTGTTCTTGGATTTTTCTTCTTTTTCTGGTCTTTAGGGTTAGGGTTAGGGTTAGGGTTAGGGTTAGGGTTAGGGTTAGGGTTAGGGGTTAGGGTTAGGGTTAGGGTTAGGGTTATAGGGTTAGGGTTAGGGTTAGGGTTAGGGTTAGGGTTAGGGTTAGGGTTAGGGTTAGGGTTAGGGTTAGGGTTAGGGTTAGGGTTAGGGTTAGGGTTAGGGTTAGGGTTAGGGTTAGGGTTAGGGTTAGGGTTAGGGTTAGGGTTAGGGTTAGGGTTAGGGTTAGGGTTAGGGTTAGGGTTAGGGTGGTTAGGGTTAGGGTTAGGGTTAGGGTTAGGGTTAGGGTTAGGTTAGAGAGAGGACAGCAGACAGTCGAAGACTGCCCACTGGTTAGTGTACTCGCTAATATCTATGTATGTAATGATATCTATCTCCTATCAAGGCCTGGTGGTATTTAGAGTAGAAGGTAATTGTGATATTGTTATTTATTATATAATGATTTAATAGGTATTATATTATATATTAATTGTTTTGTTCTTATGGTATTTGTAAATATATACAATAAATGTACATATCTTCTGGTATTAAGTATGTATCTACTGTTGGTAGTTAGTACTATACTCAAGTTTTTTTCTCAATTGAGAACCAAAGGGCCAAACATCGCCTCTTTTTGTTGGATGTATAGTTTTCGTGTTTATTTCAATTGAATTTTAGACACAGTGTTGTATATAAATATATATATACTATAAAGAATCTGGTTTTGGTTGGTATATATTGTCTATGGTTGTTGTTTTGGACTGTAGGAGATATGGACTTGTCCAGGAGAAGACCAAGAGCACCCTCTGGTGGATATCCCCTGGCGGAGCACTCCTACAACAACTAAAAGATCCGCCTGTCAATGTGAAACCTGGATTCCTACGTGGGGTTAAACCAAGCAGGCTTTGTGGTGATGTATGAGGACAAGTAGCGTCTCACGTAGCCAATGTTCGGCCTCAGAATCTCTGATGGACATGACGTTGGGGTCTGACGCCGCTGCCTTGATGGAAGACGCCAGTTTGGCAGTGATCGTGTCAATTATCTTGAGAATCGAAGACTCGCCGATGATGGAGATATGATGAGTGGATCGGATCAATCTGCATATCGCTTTGGCCTTTGCCACGAAATCTGGATCATCTATGCCGTAAGATGAGGGCGTGGCCAAACTCTGGTCTCTCGGTGGTGGGTCGTCGGGCGGCGGTGACGTCACTGGTCCGGCTCCCCTGTATCCACGAGTCTGGGGGGGCGGCGTGGTAGGTGGACGAGTCCTAGGTGGTCTGGGTCTAGGGGGTGGGGTGCTAGGTTGCACTCTGGGAGGTGGTGAGGCTCGTCTAGGAGGTGCGGGGCGGCACGCAACAGAAGCCCGATGCCCAGCAGTGCGTGAGCCCGGATGTGGTCTGTGGCCTGACCCGTCTCCACTGGTCGCAAACACTGGGCGACCGCGGCCCCTCCCCTCATTTTGGTAATGGTAATTTTCCTCCTCACTGCTCGGTGATAGTTGGTCTTCGTCATAATAGTCATCATACCTGGATCTGGGTTGACGTTCGGCTCTGGGATCTAGCCACAGCGCAGGTCCACGCCCACGACTTGGGCAGTCACACCTGGCCCCGGAGCATTCCGGTGAAGGGCAGAACCCCAGAGGGCCCCATCCGACAACTGGCGCGTAAAATGGCGCCCGTCTGGCCCTATGGGCGTCGCCATTTTGGTAAAAATGGCGGACCTCGTGGCTCCTCGGCGCGTAAAGTTCAGCACGGTTGGAGTAAAAGGATCTATTTCGGTTCCTACCAGCTCTATTGCACGGGCCATTGGTCCAGCGATACGGGTAGCAATGTTCATCCATAGCGTAACAGGTTTCCTTCTCAATAGTACTTCTTGGTTTGTTAGAAAAAATTCGATAAAAACTGGAAAATGATGTTAATCAAATAGATTTGTTTATTTATAGTTGCAGTTAACGGCGGGACGTTTCGGTTACAAAAAAACCTTCATCAGCCTAGCAATCTTGAGAGTACCTGTACGAGCGCTAATTGGTGTGCTTCCAGCATGAAGACCAGAGTGAAAGAGGGAGATGAAGGCGGGGGTTGGGCGGATATACCTTTCACCCCGTGACCTCTAAAGTTGGCGATATCCCGGACGAATTAAAAGTAAAGAAATAAAATTTCCCAAGGGGAAAGGGATTAGAAAAATGTCTAAACCCCAGAGGGGGGCGCAGACCTAAAAAATAAAATTATATTAAACTGGATATAAACTAATTGTAAAAATTGGACCGGAAATGGTTGCATTCAGGGGCCCTCGGAAATTTGAAAAAAAGGTGGTGTGAGCCGGTGAATGGTTGCATTCAGGGACTCCAGGAGTCCAGAAGCTCCTGCGTGAATAATGGAAGCCAATAGTGGGGAAAATGAAGACTATATGGATGAAATGGATGAATGTGAATTTAGGATTAGGCATAAGGCCCGAATGGTTAGGTTTAGAGTAAGGGGAAGGGAAGGTGTTAACCTCCACTAATAAATAATAATAATAACAATCTAATTGGGGGGTCTGTGACTTAGGATTAGGCACGTAGAGATACTGTGCACCAATACAAAAATTGCCACGTCAATGGACTATATTGGACCCGTGGCCGATGTGGACCATAGCGGGTAGAGGGTGATCATCATGGATATCGTGAGTGGTGACATGCTTCGTACAGGCCTTTCAGAACATCATTTTCCTATAGTCATATGTAAGCATATTATGCATTTACACAGTAGGTATACGTGATAGATATTGAAATAAATATAACTATGTCCCAATGTCATGTAGGTGGTGATGCCTCACATGAGATGGACATGCAAAATAGAACAAAAAGAAATAAAAATAA
>CM047516.1:31300481-31318865 GCA_026122265.1 Ammodytes dubius
AACGCACGTTATCTGCAGCTACTCATTCCATATTACCCAAAGTGATTTGTTAATGACTTAGGTTTGCCCTAAAAAGGGTTCTGTATTTCAGGTCTTAGAATTAACCCAGAGTGATTAGTTAATGACTTTGGATTGCCCTCAAAGGGTTCTGTTTTTCAGGTCTTTAGAATTTGTCCAGAGTGATTTGTTCTTGGATTTTTCTTCTTTTTCTGGTCTTTAGGGTTAGGGTTAGGGTTAGGGTTAGGGTTAGGGTTAGGGTTAGGGTTAGGGGTTAGGGTTAGGGTTAGGGTTAGGGTTAGGGTTAGGGTTAGGGTTAGGGTTAGGGTTAGGGTTAGGGTTAGGGTTAGGGTTAGGGTTAGGGTTAGGGTTAGGGTTAGGGTTAGGGTTAGGGTTAGGGTTAGGGTTAGGGTTAGGGTTAGGGTTAGGGTTAGGGTTAGGGTTAGGGTTAGGGTTAGGGTTAGGGTTAGGGTTAGGGTTAGGGTTAGGGTTAGGGTTAGGGTTAGGGTTAGGGTGGGTTAGGGTTAGGGTTAGGGTTAGGGTTAGGGTTAGGTTAAGAGAGGACAGCAGACAGTCGAAGACTGCCACTGGTTAGTGTACTCGCTAATATCTATGTATGTAATGATATCTATCTCCTATCAAGGCCTGGTGGTATTTAGAGTAGAAGGTAATTGTGATATTGTTATTTATTATATAATGATTTAATAGGTATTATATTATATATTAATTGTTTTGTTCTTATGGTATTTGTAAATATATACAATAAATGTACATATCTTCTGGTATTAAGTATGTATCTACTGTTGGTAGTTAGTACTATACTCAAGTTTTTTTCTCAATTGAGAACCAAAGGGCCAAACATCGCCTCTTTTTGTTGGATGTATAGTTTTCGTGTTTATTTCAATTGAATTTTAGACACAGTGTTGTATATAAATATATATATACTATAAAGAATCTGGTTTTGGTTGGTATATATTGTCTATGGTTGTTGTTTTGGACTGTAGGAGATATGGACTTGTCCAGGAGAAGACCAAGAGCACCCTCTGGTGGATATCCCCTGGCGGAGCACTCCTACAACAACTAAAAGATCCGCCTGTCAATGTGAAACCTGGATTCCTACGTGGGGTTAAACCAAGCAGGCTTTGTGGTGATGTATGAGGACAAGTAGCGTCTCACGTAGCCAATGTTCGGCCTCAGAATCTCTGATGGACATGACGTTGGGGTCTGACGCCGCTGCCTTGATGGAAGACGCCAGTTTGGCAGTGATCGTGTCAATTATCTTGAGAATCGAAGACTCGCCGATGATGGAGATATGATGAGTGGATCGGATCAATCTGCATATCGCTTTGGCCTTTGCCACGAAATCTGGATCATCTATGCCGTAAGATGAGGGCGTGGCCAAACTCTGGTCTCTCGGTGGTGGGTCGTCGGGCGGCGGTGACGTCACTGGTCCGGCTCCCCTGTATCCACGAGTCTGGGGGGGCGGCGTGGTAGGTGGACGAGTCCTAGGTGGTCTGGGTCTAGGGGGTGGGGTGCTAGGTTGCACTCTGGGAGGTGGTGAGGCTCGTCTAGGAGGTGCGGGGCGGCACGCAACAGAAGCCCGATGCCCAGCAGTGCGTGAGCCCGGATGTGGTCTGTGGCCTGACCCGTCTCCACTGGTCGCAAACACTGGGCGACCGCGGCCCCTCCCCTCATTTTGGTAATGGTAATTTTCCTCCTCACTGCTCGGTGATAGTTGGTCTTCGTCATAATAGTCATCATACCTGGATCTGGGTTGACGTTCGGCTCTGGGATCTAGCCACAGCGCAGGTCCACGCCCACGACTTGGGCAGTCACACCTGGCCCCGGAGCATTCCGGTGAAGGGCAGAACCCCAGAGGGCCCCATCCGACAACTGGCGCGTAAAATGGCGCCCGTCTGGCCCTATGGGCGTCGCCATTTTGGTAAAAATGGCGGACCTCGTGGCTCCTCGGCGCGTAAAGTTCAGCACGGTTGGAGTAAAAGGATCTATTTCGGTTCCTACCAGCTCTATTGCACGGGCCATTGGTCCAGCGATACGGGTAGCAATGTTCATCCATAGCGTAACAGGTTTCCTTCTCAATAGTACTTCTTGGTTTGTTAGAAAAAATTCGATAAAAACTGGAAAATGATGTTAATCAAATAGATTTGTTTATTTATAGTTGCAGTTAACGGCGGGACGTTTCGGTTACAAAAAAACCTTCATCAGCCTAGCAATCTTGAGAGTACCTGTACGAGCGCTAATTGGTGTGCTTCCAGCATGAAGACCAGAGTGAAAGAGGGAGATGAAGGCGGGGGTTGGGCGGATATACCTTTCACCCCGTGACCTCTAAAGTTGGCGATATCCCGGACGAATTAAAAGTAAAGAAATAAAATTTCCCAAGGGGAAAGGGATTAGAAAAATGTCTAAACCCCAGAGGGGGGCGCAGACCTAAAAAATAAAATTATATTAAACTGGATATAAACTAATTGTAAAAATTGGACCGGAAATGGTTGCATTCAGGGGCCCTCGGAAATTTGAAAAAAAGGTGGTGTGAGCCGGTGAATGGTTGCATTCAGGGACTCCAGGAGTCCAGAAGCTCCTGCGTGAATAATGGAAGCCAATAGTGGGGAAAATGAAGACTATATGGATGAAATGGATGAATGTGAATTTAGGATTAGGCATAAGGCCCGAATGGTTAGGTTTAGAGTAAGGGGAAGGGAAGGTGTTAACCTCCACTAATAAATAATAATAATAACAATCTAATTGGGGGGTCTGTGACTTAGGATTAGGCACGTAGAGATACTGTGCACCAATACAAAAATTGCCACGTCAATGGACTATATTGGACCCGTGGCCGATGTGGACCATAGCGGGTAGAGGGTGATCATCATGGATATCGTGAGTGGTGACATGCTTCGTACAGGCCTTTCAGAACATCATTTTCCTATAGTCATATGTAAGCATATTATGCATTTACACAGTAGGTATACGTGATAGATATTGAAATAAATATAACTATGTCCCAATGTCATGTAGGTGGTGATGCCTCACATGAGATGGACATGCAAAATAGAACAAAAAGAAATAAAAATAACTTTAGATAGCGGTGGTGGACACCAGAGTGTTACCTCAATATATAGGAACATATATCACACAGTTATAACACGATGACATGTATGGTAATAATACTTGACATGAAAAGGTTGTGGAAAACTGAACAAAATGAAAAAATTAACTTCAAATATAGAGAGGTGACAATGGCAGTGTACAGCCCATCTACATATGTTACTATATCCCAATGTCATGCACGATGGTCATCCTTTACATGAGATGGATATGTGAAATAGAACAAAGAAAAACAAAATTAACTTTGGATTAGTGGTGGTGGACACAAGAGTGTTACCTGAATATATAGAAACATATATTACATGGCTATATCCCAATGACATGTATGGTAATGATACTTTACATGAGATGGAGATGGAAAACTGAAAAAAGAGAAATAAAACAAACTTGAGATATAGAAAGGTAGATGTGACAGTGATCGCTCAATCTATGTGTCTGACTATATCTCAATGACACGTACGGTGGTAATACTGTACATGCACTGGACATGGAAAAGTGAAAAAAGAGAAATAAAAGTAACTTCAGGTTTGAGGTGGTAGACACAAAAGTGTTCCCTCGTAACCAACATGACTAAGACACTACCCGGGGAGACCGCCGGATAATGTCACTCGATGTGGAAATAAATATTATGACAAAACATAAAAACAGCACTGACGGGGTTAGGTTAAGAGAGGACAGCAGACAGTCGAAGACTGCCCACTGGTTAGTGTACTCGCTAATATCTATGTATGTAATGATATCTATCTCCTATCAAGGCCTGGTGGTATTTAGAGTAGAAGGTAATTGTGATATTGTTATTTATTATATAATGATTTAATAGGTATTATATTATATATTAATTGTTTTGTTCTTATGGTATTTGTAAATATATACAATAAATGTACATATCTTCTGGTATTAAGTATGTATCTACTGTTGGTAGTTAGTACTATACTCAAGTTTTTTTCTCAATTGAGAACCAAAGGGCCAAACATCGCCTCTTTTTGTTGGATGTATAGTTTTCGTGTTTATTTCAATTGAATTTTAGACACAGTGTTGTATATAAATATATATATACTATAAAGAATCTGGTTTTGGTTGGTATATATTGTCTATGGTTGTTGTTTTGGACTGTAGGAGATATGGACTTGTCCAGGAGAAGACCAAGAGCACCCTCTGGTGGATATCCCCTGGCGGAGCACTCCTACAACAACTAAAAGATCCGCCTGTCAATGTGAAACCTGGATTCCTACGTGGGGTTAAACCAAGCAGGCTTTGTGGTGATGTTAGGGTTAGGGTTAGGGTTAGGGTTAGGGTTAGGGTTAGGGTTAGGGTTAGGGTTAGTGGGTTAGGGTTAGGGTTAGGGTTAGGGTTTAGGGTTAGGGTTAGGGGTTAGGGTTAGGGTTAGGGTTAGGGTTAGGGTTAGGGTTAGGGTTAGGGTTAGGGTTAGGGTTAGGGTTAGGGTTAGGGTTAGGGTTAGGGTTAGGGTTAGGGTTAGGGTTAGGGTTTAGGGTTAGGGTTAGGGTTAGGGTTAGGGTTAGGGTTAGGGTTAGGGTTAGGGTTAGGGTTAGGGTTAGGGTTAGGGTTAGGGTTAGGGTTAGGGTTAGGGTTAGGGTTAGGGTTAGGGTTAGGGTTAGGGTTAGGGTTAGGGTTAGGGTTAGGGTTAGGGTTAGGTTTTTTGGGAATAACGTCCGGTGGGGTGGGGCAACCTGCACAAGATTTTTAACCAAGATACTGGGTGTGGGACGGATCAGAATCCGTTGAAATTTTGGTTCTATGTTGTTTCTATCCCGAGTTATGGCCGATTTAAAAAATTGAATTTTAAAATTTCAAAGTTGTGCCACTGGGCGAGGAAGATAGGCACAGGGATGTCCTTTGGTGTGGGCAGGTGCCCCAGGCCCCCTAGACATGTGTGCAAAGTTTTGGAGTTGTAGCTCACTTACTTCATGTAGCTGCCATTGACCCCCATGTAAAATTTATGGGAACATTCTTTAAGTGCCGAGTTCCTAAGAACAATAATTTTTCCAAAAGTATTTAGGAGCACGTTTTAGGCCATTTGGAGTATATATGATTTTTTTTTTTTTTTTTTTACACCACTAGTTGGCGCTATCATGACCAAAAATTATGGGTGAGTAAGGGGAACTCCCCGTCACTTTTTTAAAACCCTATATAAAAGGTGGAAGGAGTTGGAATTGGATGTGGAAATGGAATATGGAGTTGGAAGGTGGAATGTGGAGTTGGAATATGGATTGGAAGGTGGAATGTGGAGTTGGAATATGGAGTTGGAAGGTGGAAGTGTGGAGTTGGAAGGGTTAGGGTTAGGGTTAGGGTTAGGGTTAGGGTTAGGGTTAGGGTTAGGGTTAGGGTTAGGGTTAGGGTTAGGTTAAGAGCAATCTGCCCACTTTTCAAAAGTGGTTTTTTGGACGTAAATTTGAACGCAGAGGGGCAACCTCATACCGAGACCATCCTCGGATACCTTGGGACCAGGCGCATTGGCCGAAAAAGTTTCGTCCCCCTAGGTGGCGATTGTGGGTACTGCAATGGCGATTTGAAAAGTTTGAAGCTCCGTAACTCCCCAACGCAGAGGGCAACACAATTCAAGCAGTGCCTGTTGTAGCCCTTGGCCAGGACTACATGCTCACCAATTTTAGCCATTTCGAGAAACTTTTTTTAACATGGAAAAACAGGTTTTTTGGGAATAACGTCCGGTAGGGAGGGCAACTGCACAATATTTTTAACCAAGATACTAGGCGTGGGGACGATCAGAATCCGTTGAAATTTTGGTTCTATGTTGTTTCTATCCCGAGTTATGGCCGATTTAGAAATTGAATTTTAAAATTTCAAAGTTGTGCCATGGGACGAGGAAGATAGGCACAGGATGTCCTTTGGTGTGCAGGTGCCCCAGGCCCCCTAGACATTGTGCGAAGTTTTGGAGTTGTAGCTCACTTACTTCATGTAGCTGCCATTGACCCCCATGTAAAATTTTGGGAAAATTTCTTTAAGTGCGAGTCCTAGAAAATAATTTTTCCAAAAAGTATTTAGGAGCACGTTTTAGGCCATTTGGAGTATATATATTTTTTTTTTTTTTTTTTTTTTTTCTTTACACCACTAGTTGGCGCTATCATGACCAAAAATTATGGGTGAGTAAGGGGGAACTCCCCGTCACTTTTTTAAAAACCCTATATAAAAGGTGGAAGGAGTTGGAATTGGAATGTGGAAATGGAATATGGAGTTGGAAGGTGGAATGTGGAGTTGGAATATGGAGTTGGAAGGTGGAATGTGGAGTTGGAATATGGAGTTGGAAGGTGGAATGTGGAGTTGGAATATGGAGGGTTAGGGTTAGGGTTAGGGTTAGGGTTAGGGTTAGGGTTAGGGTTAGGGTTAGGTTAAGAGCAATCTGCCCACTTTTCAAAAGTGGTTTTTTGGACGTAAATTTTGAGGGTTAGGGTTAGGGTTAGGGTTAGGGTTAGGGTTAGGGTTAGGGTTAGGGTTAGGTAGTTTGAGCTATCTCGGTGACCCCCCCCACCTCATCCAACGACTGGGCAGTTGAACTGGGAGCCAAAGGTAATGCACGGACCAACGCACGTTATCTGCAGCTACTCATTCCATATTACCCAAAGTGATTTGTTAATGACTTAGGTTTGCCCTAAAAAGGGTTCTGTATTTCAGGTCTTAGAATTAACCCAGAGTGATTAGTTAATGACTTTGGATTGCCCTCAAAGGGTTCTGTTTTTCAGGTCTTTAGAATTTGTCCAGAGTGATTTGTTCTTGGATTTTTCTTCTTTTTCTGGTCTTTAGGGTTAGGGTTAGGGTTAGGGTTAGGGTTAGGGTTAGGGTTAGGGTTAGGGGTTAGGGTTAGGTTAGGGTTAGGGTTAGGGTTAGGGTTAGGGTTAGGGTTAGGGTTAGGGTTAGGGTTAGGGTTAGGGTTAGGGTTAGGGTTAGGGTTAGGGTTTAGGGTTAGGGTTAGGGTTAGGGTTAGGGTTAGGGTTAGGGTTAGGGTTAGGGTTAGGGTTAGGGTTAGGGTTAGGGTTAGGGTTAGGGTTTAGGGTTAGGGTTAGGGTTAGGGTTAGGTTAGGGTTAGGGGTTAGGGTTAGGGTTAGGGTTAGGGTTAGGGTTAGGGTTAGGTTAAGAGAGGACAGCAGACAGTCGAAGACTGCCCACTGGTTAGTGTACTCGCTAATATCTATGTATGTAATGATATCTATCTCCTATCAAGGCCTGGTGGTATTTAGAGTAGAAGGTAATTGTGATATTGTTATTTATTTATATAATGATTTAATAGGTATTATATTATATATTAATTGTTTTGTTCTTATGGTATTTGTAAATATATACAATAAATGTACATATCTTCTGGTATTAAGTATGTATCTACTGTTGGTAGTTAGTACTATACTCAAGTTTTTTTCTCAATTGAGAACCAAAGGGCCAAACATCGCCTCTTTTTGTTGGATGTATAGTTTTTCGTGTTTATTTCAATTGAATTTTAGACACAGTGTTGTATATAAATATATATATACTATAAAGAATCTGGTTTTGGTTGGTATATATTGTCTATGGTTGTTGTTTTGGACTGTAGGAGATATGGACTTGTCCAGGAGAAGACCAAGAGCACCCTCTGGTGGATATCCCCTGGCGGAGCACTCCTACAACAACTAAAAGATCCCTGTCAATGTGAAACCTGGATTCCTACGTGGGGTTAAACCAAGCAGGCTTTGTGGTGATAGATTAGTTAGGTAGGTTAGTTAGGGTAGGGTTAGGGTTAGGGTTATGTGGTTAGGGTTAGGTTAGGGTTAGGGTTAGGGTTAGGGTTAGGGTTAGGGTTAGGTTAGGGTTAGGGTTAGGGTTAGGGTTAGGGTTAGGGTTAGGGTTAGGGTTAGGGTTAGGGTTAGGGGTTAGGGTTAGGGTTAGGGTTAGGGTTAGGTTAGGTTAGGGTTAGGGTTAGGGTTAGGGTTAGGGTTAGGGTTAGGGTTAGGGTTAGGGTTAGGGTTTAGGGTTAGGGTTAGGGTTAGGGTAGTTAGGGTTAGGGTTAGGGTTAGTGTAGGGTTTAGGGTTAGGGTTAGGGTTAGGGTTAGGGTTAGGGTTAGGGTTAGGTTAGGGTTAGGGTTAGGTTAGGGTTAGGGTTAGGGTTAGGGTTAGGGTTAGGGTTAGGGTTAGGGTGTTAGGTTAGGGTTAGGGTTAGGGTTAGGGTTAGGGTTAGGGTTAGGGATTAGGGTAGGTTAGGGTTAGGTTAGGGTTAGGGTTAGGGTTAGGGTTAGGGTTAGGGTTAGGGTTAGGTTAGGGTTAGGTTAGGGTTAGGGTTAGGTTAGGGTTAGGGTTAGGGTTAGGGTTAGTTAGGGTTAGGGTTAGTAGGGTTAGGGTTAGGGTTAGGGTTAGGGTTAGGTTAGGGTTAGGGTTAGGGTTAGGGTTAGGGTTAGGGTTAGGGTTAGGGTTAGGGTTATTAGGGTTAGGGTTAGGGTTAGGTTAGGGTTAGGGTTAGGGTTAGGGTTAGTGGTTAGGTGGTTAGGTGTTAGGGTTAGGTTAGGGTTAGGGTTAGGGTTAGGGTTTAGGTGGTTAGGGTTAGGGTTAGGGTTAGGTTAGGGTTAGGGTTAGGGTTAGGGTTAGGGTTAGGGTTAGGGTTAGGGTGGTTAGGGTTAGGGTTAGGGTTAGGGTTAGGGTTAGGGTTAGGGTTAGGGTTAGGGTTAGGGTTAGGGTTAGGGTTAGGGTTAGGGTTAGGGTTAGGGTTAGGGTTAGGTTAAGAGCAATCTGCCCACTTTTCAAAAGTGGTTTTTTGGACGTAAATTTTGAACGCAGAGGGGCAACCTCATACCGAGACCATCCTCGGATACCTTGGGACCAGGCGCATTGGCCGAAAAAGTTTCGTCCCCCTGGTGGCGATTGTGGGTACTGCAATCGCGATTTGAAAAGTTTGAAGCTCCGTAACTCCCAACGCAGAGGGGCAACACAATTCCAAGCAGTGCCTGTTGTAGCCCTTGGCCAGGACTACATGCTCACCAATTTTTAGCCATTTCCGAGAAACTTTTTTTAACATGGAAAAACAGGTTTTTTGGGAATAACGTCCGGTAGGGGAGGGGCAACTGCACAAGATTTTTAACCAAGATACTAGGCGTGGGGACGGATCAGAATCCGTTGAAATTTTGGTTCTATGTTGTTTCTATCCCGAGTTATGGCCGATTTAGAAAATTGAATTTTAAAATTTCAAAGTTGTGCCACTGGGCGAGGAAGATAGGCACAGGGATGTCCTTTGGTGTGGCAGGTGCCCAGGCCCCCTAGACATGTGTGCGAAGTTTTGGAGTTGTAGCTCACTTACTTCATGTAGCTGCCATTGACCCCCATGTAAAATTTTGGGAAAATTTCTTTAAGTGCCGAGTCCTAAGAAAATAATTTTTCCAAAAAGTATTTAGGAGCACGTTTTTAGGCCATTTGGAGTATATATGATTTTTTTTTTTTTTTTTTTTTTTTTTTTACAACCACTAGTTGGCGCTATCATGACCAAAAATTATGGGTGAGTAAGGGGAACTCCCCGTCACTTTTTTAAAAACCCTATATAAAAGGTGAGTTGGAAGGAGTTGGAATTGGAATATGGTTGGAAGTATGGGATATATGGAGTTGGAGGGTTGGAGGGTTGGTTGGAAGTGGTGGAGTTGGAATATGGAGTTGGAGTTTGGAAGAGGTTAGGTAGGTAGGGTTAGGTTGGGTTAGGTTAGGGTATAGGGTTTTAGGGTTAGGGTTAGGGTTAGGTTAGGTTAGGGTTTAGGGTTAGGTTTTGAGGTGTTAGGGTTAGGGTTAGGTTAGGTTAGGGTTAGGTTAGGGTTAGGGTTAGGTGGTTAGGGTTAGGGTTAGGGGTTAGGTTAGGTTAGGGTTAGGGTTAGGTTAGGGTTATAGAGCAATCTGCCCACTTTTCAAAAGTGGTTTTTTGGACGTAAATTTTGAACGCAGAGGGGCAACCTCATACCGAGACCATCCTCGGATACCTTGGGACCAGGCGCATTGGCCGAAAAAGTTTCGTCCCCCTGGTGGCGATTGTGGGTACTGCAATCGCGATTTGAAAAGTTTGAAGCTCCTTAACTCCCCAACGCAGAGGGGCAACACAATTCCAAGCAGTGCCTGTTGTAGCCCTTGGTTGGCCAGGACTACATGCTCACCAATTTTTAGCCATTTCCGAGAAACTTTTTTAACATGGAAAAACAGGTTTTTTGGGAATAACGTCCGGTAGGGAGGGGCAACTGCACAAGATTTTTAACCAAGATACTAGGCGTGGGGACGGATCAGAATCCGTTGAAATTTTGGTTCTATGTTGTTTCTATCCCGAGTTATGGCCGATTTAGAAAATTGAATTTTAAAATTTCAAAGTTGTGCCACTGGGCGAGGAAGATAGGCACAGGGATGTCCTTTGGTGTGGCAGGTGCCCCCAGGCCCCCCTAGACATGTGTGCGAAGTTTTGGAGTTGTAGCTCACTTACTTCATGTAGCTGCCATGACCCCCATGTAAAATTTTGGGAAAATTTCTTTAAGTGCCGAGTCCTAAGAAAATAATTTTCCAAAAAGTATTTAGGAGCACGTTTAGGCCATTTGGAGTATATATGATTTTTTTTTTTTTTTTTTTTTTTTTTTTTTACACCACTAGTTGGCGCTATCATGACCAAAAATTATGGTGATAAGGGGGAACTCCCCGTCACTTTTTTAAAAACGTATAGTGAAGGTGGAAGGAGTTGGAATTGGAATAGTGGAATTATGGTAGGGTTGAAGGTGGAATGTGGTAGTTGGAAGTAGGTAGTAGTGGTTAGGGTTAGGTTAGGTTGGTTAGGGTTAGTTGGTTGGTTAGGGTTAGGGTTAGGGTTAGGGTTAGGTTTAGGGTTAGGGTTAGGTTAGGGTTAGGGTTAGGGTTAGGGTTAGGGTTAGGGTTAGGTTAGGGTTAGGGTTAGGGTTTGAGTGGAGATTGGAGTTAGGTTGTAGTGGGTGGGTTGGTAGGGTGTATGGTTAGGCAATCTGAATTTAAAGGGTTTAGGCGTAATTAAGCAGGGAACCTATCAAGGTGCGTTGGATACTGGTAGGATTGCGAAGTTTAGCTGGTTGGATTTGGGATGAAGGTTTGAAAAGTTAGGTAGTAGGGAGGAGATTTAGGATTAGGGTGTAGGTTAGGTTAGTTAGGTTTTGTTAGGTTCGTAGGGATTAGGTAATGGTTAGGTTAGGGTTGTAGGGTAGGGTAGGGTAAGGGTTTTAAGGTTAGGGTGTAGGGTAGACGTTAGAAGTTTGGTTAGTTTAGTGGTTAGGTTAGAAATTGTTGGGTTAATTTTAAGTTGCAGGGTAGGAAGTTAGGGTTAGGGTTTTGGGTTTGGGTTAGGGTTTTTAGGTTAGGTTTGTTGGTTAGGTTAGTTGGGTTAGGGTGATTAGGGTTAGGGGTTAGGTTGGTTGTTAAACTAGGTTATAGGAGAATTGATTGAAGAGATTGGACAATTTGAATGGGAGTATGGAACAGGATAGTGCCATGGGAAATGGCATGGTGGAGTTGTGTAGGTGTGGGTTTATGTTGGTTTATCTATCCACAGGGGCAACCAATCAATGTGAGTTGGACTGTCACTTTTAAAAATTTTACAAAAGTTTTGAATAACTGGGGGTCACGACAGATAGGTCTGAGTATTTATGGTTTGTTTTCATATTAAATTAATCAGATGCGGAGTCTTGGCTGGCCAGCAATTGAGTTATTACTCTATATACCTACCTTGAATTTATCTAATTTTTAAAAAGTTTTGATTGTTGTTTTTTTTTTTTTATTTTTTTTACAAGTTGAGGGTTAGGAGGATTACTTTGGGTTGGTGGGTAGTTGGGTTAGAAGTTAGGTAGTTGTTATGAAGGGTTAGAAGTTGTGGGTTGGGAGTAGGATTTTAGTAGACGCATTTCAAAAGTTATTTTGAGTAATTGACAGGTCAAGCATCAATGGACAAGATGGAAAGGTTGTCTGGTGATGTCGACACGATGAAGTTTATCGTTTCCGTGGGGATAATTAAATTTTGTGCATTTCGGAATTGTAAATGTCCTTTTGGATGCTAGGGAAAAGTTGTTTGGTGGCATAGTTACCAATTAGTTTGGGAGTTTCTTGGTTTTTAAAATTTTCTTAGCGTTAGAATTAGCATTTAGTTCATGGGCTTTTTGTTTTTTTTTTTTTGTTTGGTTCCAAGTGGGGGGTTTTA
Organism: Ammodytes dubius; assembly: GCA_026122265.1. NCBI lineage: Eukaryota > Metazoa > Chordata > Actinopteri > Uranoscopiformes > Ammodytidae > Ammodytes > Ammodytes dubius. The sequence continues at coordinate 31,312,774 of CM047516.1, forward strand.
GTTGGAAAGGGTGGAATTGGGTTGGAATATGGAGGGTTGGGTTGGGTAGGGGGGGTTGGGGGTTGGGTTGGGGGTTTTAGGGTTGGGGTTTTGGGGAGGGTTTTTTGGGGGTTTAGGTTAGGGTTATAGGGTTGGGTGGGGTTTTTTGGGGTAGGGTGGGTTTTTGGGGGGTTAGGATTAAGGAATTCCCCCTTTTAAAAAGGGTTTTTTTGGAAAATTTTTTAAAACGCAGAGGGGAAATAGGAATTGGAAACCTTGGGACAGGGTTGGGCCAAAAAAAGTTTGTTGGTGGGTTGGGTAGAGGGGTTTAAAAATTTTTGAAGTCGCCCCCAAGAGGGGGAACAAATTAAATGGTTGTAGCCGGGCCCCGGAAAAGTAAATTTTAGTTTTGAGAAATTTTTTTAAAGGGAAAAAAAAAGGTTTTTGGAATAAGTGGAGGGGGGGGGGAACTGAAATTTTTAAAAAGAAAAAGGGGGGACGGATCAGAACCCGTTAAAATTTTTTGGTTCTATGTTTTTTTATCCCGAGGTTTAGGGCCGTTTAGAAAATTGTTTTTAAAATTTCAAAGTTGGGCGAAGATAGGCACAGGGGCCTTTTTGGGGGGAGGCCCCCCCCCCTAGCAGTGTGCGAATTTTGGGTTTCCCCTTACTTATTTTTCCCTTGCCCCCCATGAAAAAATTTTGGGGGAAAAATTCTTAAGTCCGAGCAAAGAAAAAAATTTTTTCCAAAAAGTATTAGGAGCACGTTTTGGGCATTTGGAGTATAATGATTTTTTTTTTTTTTTTTTTTTTTTTTTCTTTACACCACTAGTTGCGCATCAGACCAAAAATTATGGGGAGTAAGGGGGAAACCCCCCGTCACTTTTTTAAAAACCCTATAAAAAGGGGGAAAGGAGTTGGAATTGGAATGGGGAAAGGGAAATATGGGTTGGAAGGTGGAATTGGGTTGGAATAGGAGTTGGAAGGTAAAGTGGAGTTGGAATAGGGAGTTGGAAGGTGGAATGTGGAGTTGGAAATATGGGGGGTTGGGGTTGGGTTAGGGTTAGGGTTAGGGTTAGGGTTGGGGTTAGGGTTAGGTTAAAGAAATCTGCCCACTTTTCAAAAGTGGTTTTTTGGAGTAAATTTTGAGGGTTAGGGTTTGGGGTTAGGGTTTGGGGTTAGGGTTGGGGTTGGGGTTAGGGTTAGGTATTTTGAGCTATCTCGGTGACCCCCCCACCTCATCCAACGATGGGCAGTTGAACGGGGGACCAAAGGTAATGCACGGCCCAACGCACGTTACTGCAGCTACTAAAATTCCATATTACCCAAAGTGATTTTTAATACTTAGGGTTTTCCCCAAAAAGGGTTCGATTTCAGGGCTTTTGAATTAAACCCCAAATGATTATTAATGACTTTGGATTGCCCCCAAAGGGTTCTGTTTTTCAGGGCTTTGAATTTGTCCAGAGTGATTTGTTCTTGGATTTTTTTTTCTTTTTCTGGTCTTTAGGGGTTTGGGGTTTGGGTTAGGTTAGGGTTTTGGGTTAGGGTTTGGGTTAGGGGTTAGGGTTTTGGTTAGGGTTTGGGTTAGGGTTAGGGTTGGGTTAGGGTTAGGGGTTTGGGTTGGGTTAGGGGTTTGGGTTAGGGTTAGGGTTTGGGTTTTTGGGTTAGGGGTTTGGGTTAGGGTTAGGGTTAGGGTTGGGTTAGGGTTAGGGTTAGGTTAGGGTTAGGGTTAGGGTTAGGGGTTTGGGTTAGGGTTAGGGTTGGGGGTTAGGGTTAGGGTTAGGGTTAGGGTAGGGTTAGGGTTAGGAAGAGGGAAGCAGCGTCGAAAAACTGCCCCTGGTTAGTGTACTCGCTAATACTATGTATGTAAGATATCTACCCTATCAAGGCCTGGTGGTTTTAAGGGAGAAAGGGAATTGTGATATTGTTATTTTTTATATAATGATTTAAAGGTTTATTTTATAATTAATTGTTTTGTTCTTATGGTATTTGTAAATATATACAATAAATGTACATTCTTTGTATAAGTATGTATCTACTGTTGGTATTGTACTATACCAAGTTTTTTCTCAATTGAGAACCAAAAGGGCCCAAAAATCCCTCTTTTTGTTGGGTGTATAGTTTTCGTGTTTATTTCAATTGAATTTTAGACACAGTGTTGTAAAAATATATATAACTATAAAGAATCGGTTTTGGTTGGTATATATTTTCTTGGTTGTTGTTTTGGGCTGTAGGGGATATGGACTTTCCAGGAGAAGACCAAGAGCACCCTCTGGGGGATATCCCCCGGCGGAGCATCCCAAACAACTAAAAGACCGCCTGTCAATGGGGAAACCTGGGTTCCCACGTGGGGAAACCAAGCAGGCTTTGTGGTGATGTATGGGACAGTACGTTCACTAGCCAATGTTCGGGCCCCAGAATCTTGATGGACATACGTTGGGGGCTGACGCCGCTGCTTGATGGAAGACGCCATTTGGCAGTGATCGTGTCAATTATCTTTAGAACGAAGCTCGCCGATGATGGAGATAGATGATGGATCGGATCAAACGCATATCGCTTTGGCCTTTGCCCCCGAAATCTGGGTCATCATGCCCTAAGATGAGGGGGGTGGCCCAAAATTGGGCTCTCGGTGGTGGGTCCGGGCGGCGGTGACGTCACTGGTCCGGTCCCCTGTATCCCAGTCTGGGGGGGCGGCGTGGGGAGGGGGCGAGTCCTAGGTGGTCTGGGTCTAGGGGGTGGGGTGCTAGGTTGCACTCTGGGAAGGTGGTGAGGCTCGTCTAGGAGGTGCGGGGCGGCACGCAACAAAAGGGCCCGAGCCCAGCAGTGCGTGAGCCCGGATGTGGTCTGTGGCTGACCCGTTCCACTGGTCGCAAACACTGGGCGACCGCGGCCCCTCCCCTCATTTTGGTAATGGTAATTTTCCTCCTCACTGCTCGGTGATAGTTGGTCTTCGTCATAATAGTCATCTTTCCCTGGATCTGGGTTGACGTTCGGCTCTGGGATCTAGCCACAGCGCAGGTCCACGCCCACGACTTGGGCAGTCACACCTGGCCCCGGAGCATTCCGGTGAAGGGCAGAACCCCAGAGGGCCCCATCCGACAACTGGCGCGTAAAATGGCGCCCGTCTGGCCTATGGGCGTCGCCATTTTGGTTTAAAAATGGCGGACCTCGTGGCCCCTCGGCGCGTAAAGTTCAGCACGGTTGGAGAAAAAGGATCTATTTTCGGTTCCAAACCAGCTCTATTGCACGGGCCATTGGTCCAGCGATACGGGTAGCAATGTTCATCCATAGCGTAACAGGTTTCCTTCTCAATAGTACTTCTTGGTTTGTTAGAAAAAATTCGAAAAAAAACGGGGAAAATGATGTTAATCAAATAGATTTGTTTATTTATAGTTGCAGTTAAACGGCGGGACTTTTTCGGTTACAAAAAAACCTTCATCAGCCTAGCAATCTTGAGAGTACCTGTACGAGCGCTAATTGGTGTGCTTCCAGCATGAAGACCAGAGTGAAAGAGGGAGATAAAGGCGGGGGTTGGGCGGATATACCTTTCACCCCGTGACCTCTAAAGTTGGCGATATCCCGGACGAATTAAAAGTAAAGAAATAAAATTTCCAAGGGGAAAGGGATTAGAAAAATGTCTAAACCCCAGAGGGGGGCGCAGACCTAAAAAATAAAATTATATTAAACTGGATATAAACTAATTGTAAAAATTGGACCGGAAATGGTTGCATTCAGGGGCCCTCGGAAATTTGAAAAAAAGGTGGTGTTGAGCCGGTGAATGGTTGCATTCAGGGACTCCAGGAGTCCAGAAGCTCCTGCGTGAATAATGGAACCCAAAATAGTGGGGAAAAATTGAAGACTATATGGATGAAATGGATGAATGTGAATTTAGGATTAGGCATAAGGCCCGAATGGTTAGGTTTAGAGTAAGGGGAAGGGAAGGTGTTAACCTCCACTAATAAATAATAATAATAACAATCTAATTGGGGGGTCTGTGACTTAGGATTAGGCACGTAGAGATACGTGCACCAATACAAAAATTGCCACGTCAATGGACTATATTGGACCCGTGGCCGATGTGGACCATAGCGGGTAGAGGGTGATCATCATGGATATCGTGAGTGGTGACATGCTTCGTACAGGCCTTTCAGAACATCATTTTCTATAGTCATATGTAAGCAATTATGCATTTACACAGTAGGTATACGTGATAGATATTGAAATAAATATAACTATGTCCCAATGTCATGTAGGTGGTGATGCCTCACATGAGATGGACATGCAAAATAGAACAAAAAGAAATAAAAATAACTTTAGATAGCGGTGGTGGACACCAGAGTGTTTCCTCAATATATAGGAACATATATCACACAGTTATAACACGATGACATGTATGGTAATAATACTTGACATGAAAAGGGTTTTGGAAAAAATGAACAAAATGAAAAAATTAACTTCAAATATAGAGAGGTGACAATGGCAGTGTACAGCCCATCTACATATGTTACTATATCCAATGTCATGCACGATGGTCATCCTTTACATGAGATGGATATGTGAAATAGAACAAAGAAAAACAAAAATTAACTTTGGATTAGTGGTGGTGGACACAAGAGTGTTACCTGAATATATAGAAACATATATTACATGGCTATATCCCAATGACATGTATGGTAATGATACTTTACATGAGATGGAGATGGAAAACTGAAAAAAGAGAAATAAAACAAACTTGAGATATAGAAAGGTAGATGTGACAGTGATCGCTCAATCTATGTGTCTGACTATATCTCAATGACACGTACGGTGGTAATACTGTACATGCACTGGACATGGAAAAGTGAAAAAAGAGAAATAAAAGTAACTTCAGGTTTGAGGTGGTAGACACAAAAGTGTTCCCTCGTAACCAACATGACTAAGACACTACCCGGGGAGACCGCCGGATAATGTCACTCGATGTGGAAATAAATATTATGACAAAACATAAAAACAGCACTGACGGGGTTAGGTTAAGAGAGGACAGCAGACAGTCGAAGACTGCCCACTGGTTAGTGTACTCGCTAATATCTATGTATGTAATGATATCTATCTCCTATCAAGGCTGGTGGTTATTTAGAGTAGAAGGTAATTGTGATATTGTTATTTATTATATAATGATTTAATAGGTATTATATTATATATAATTGTTTTGTTCTTATGGTATTTGTAAATATATACAATAAATGTACATATCTTCTGGTATTAAGTAAAGTATCTACTGTTGGTAGTTAGTACTATACTCAAGTTTTTTTCTCAATTGAGAACCAAAGGGCCAAAAATCGCCTCTTTTTTTTTGGATGTATAGTTTTCGTGTTTATTTCAATTGAATTTTAGACACAGTGTTGTATATTAAATATATATATACTATAAAGAACTGGTTTTGGTTGGTATATATTGTCTATGGGTTTTTGTTTTGGACTGTAGGAGATATGGACTTGTCCAGGAGAAGACCAAGAGCACCCTCTGGTGGATATCCCCTGGCGGAGCACTCCTACAACAACTAAAAGATCCCCCTGTCAATGTGAAACCTGGATTCCTACGTGGGGTTAAACCAAGCAGGCTTTGTGGTGATGTTAGGGTTAGGGTTTTGGGTTAGGGTTAGGGTTAGGGTTAGGGTTAGGGTTAGGGTTAGGGTTAGGGTTAGGGTTAGGGTTAGGGTTAGGGTTAGGGTGGGTTAGGGTTAGGGTTAGGGTTAGGGTTAGGGTTAGGGTTAGGGTTAGGGGTTAGGGTTAGGGTTAGGGTTAGGGTTAGGGTTAGGGTTAGGGTTAGGGTTGGGTTAGGGTTAGGGTTAGGGTTAGGGTTAGGGTTAGGGTTAGGGTTAGGGTTAGGGTTAGGGTTAGGGTTAGGGTTAGGGTTAGGGTTAGGGTTAGGGTTAGGGTTAGGGTTAGGGTTTGGGTTAGGGTTAGGGTTAGGGTTAGGGTTAGGTTAGGGTTAGGGTTAGGTTAAGAGCAATCTGCCCATTTTTAAAATGGTTTTTTTGGGGTAAATTTTTAACCAGAGGGCAACCTCATACCCAGACCATCCCGGATACTTGGGGCCAGGGCATTGGCCCAAAAAAATTTCGTCCCCCTTTGG
>CM047517.1:0-10000 GCA_026122265.1 Ammodytes dubius
ACGACCTTCCGTTCAGGAGATACAGAACTTTTAAACCCTAACCCTAACCCATGTAGGGGGGTCTGGGGGGATCCTCCCCCAAAGATTTTTTTGTGATTTTCACATACAAATGAAGCATTCTGGTGCATTCTGACAAAATAATAAAGACAAAATAGAACATTTCCTTACAAAGACAAATGGGGCAGGGGAACTAGGTTTTAACTTAATTTATTTGCCTTGTAGAATTCAGCAAGATTAAAAGTGCAAATACATCAATAACAATTGAGAATTATACACAAGTTCACATTCTCTCTCTCTCTGGCGTTAATCGGTATCACACCCAGAAGTACAAGCCTTCGAAGACTGAATAAGAGATAATAAAAGTTTTAATAAATCATCAGCAAGTGCTGGGAAACAAGTGATTATGATCACTGATAAAATTAATACATAAACACAAATTGTGACCATATGTCTTGTGTGCGTCACACCACCATAGGTTTGCAGAGAATTATACAATAATAGCCTATGCACACTAAAAGCATGATGCCAACATAGGTTTGCAGATAATTATTTACAATATGCACACTAAAGGCATGATGCCAACATAGGCAATAGGTGAGGTTCTAGTGTTATGAACGTGTCAATCGCATAAACAAGCAACGTGATAATGGTAAGTCTAGCAGTAATCATACATGCTCAAAGTTTAAAAAAGCACTGCCTAATATTTTGAGTTGCACTACTCGTAGACTGTAGAAGAGGGGGGGGGAGCTGCTACTACAACTGCTAATAGGGATGCTAACGGACCACGAGCAGAGAGGTGTGTATCTCCTGCTCTGACCGCAGCTGGGAGGGACTGCTGCGCGAGGAGCAGGCCGCCTGTCAGTGCTCTGTTACGGGAGAGGGGCCGGGGAGTCTCCTGCTGCTCGTTGAGAAGAGTTAAAAGTGATACTTGCCTTGGCGAAAAAGTCACCAATAACACCAGAAAAAAAGCTAGAGTTGTCGCTTGTCGCTGTTTTGAAAAAAAAGTCGCCAGGGGGTTGAAAATTCGCTAAATATAGCGACAACATCACTAAAGTTGGCAACACAGCACGCGACTCCGCGAGCAATAGTAGATCCGTCCGAACGTTGTTGTTATTGTTGCCAGGTAACCAGTTACTGGGCGCCACGTCCCAGCGCCCCAAACCCTCCGTTAAAAGTGAATGGCAATATAAATTGATAGGGCCACTCTGAGTGAACGAGGGTTTGGGGCGCCGTGAGCTGGCGCCCATAGAAGCTAAATGAGTCAGTTTAGAGCTTGAATTTCGCCATGAAATGTAAATACAGTGCCAGAATATAAATTCAGTGTGCATTCTTAAGTAAAATTAAATAGTTTAGTTGCCTCAAATTAACACACACAAAAAAAACGTAAAAATTATTTTTTTTTGTTGGGGGAGGAGGAGTGGGGCGGCGCCCTAGCGCCCTCTATGGGCCAGCCGCGGCTGGGTGAACGTTTTCACTTATAACTCCAGAACGGTACGTCCTAGAGACTTGAAACCAACTTCCGTCAGACATAATTTGGGTACGCTGAACACACTGGAGTTGTCCCAGAGTCTCTACGACCTTCCGTTCAGGAGATACAGAACTTTTAAACCCTAACCCTAACCCTAACCCTAACCCTAACCCTGATAGCGCCAACTAGTGGTGTAAAAAAAAAAAAAAAACAACAAAAAAAAAACCTTTATACTCCAAATGGCCTGAAACGTGCTCCTAAATACTTTTTGGAAAAATTATTTTCTTAGGACTCAGCACTTCTAGAAATTTTCAATGACTCCCATTCATTCCTATTGGGCGAACGTTTTCACTTATAACTCCAGAACGGTACGTCCTAGAGACTTGAAACCAACTTCCGTCAGACATAATTTGGGTACGCTGAACACACTGGAGTTGTCCCCGAGTCTCTACGACCTTCCGTTCAGGAGATACAGAACTTTTAAACCCTAACCCTAACCCTAACCCTAACCCTAACCCTAACCCTGATAGCGCCAACTAGTGGTGTAAAAAAAAAAAACAACAACAAAAAAAACACCTTTATACTCCAAATGGCCTGAAACGTGCTCCTAAATACTTTTTGGAAAAATTATTTTCTTAGGACTCAGCACTTCTAGAAATTTTCAATGACGCCCATTCATTCCTGTTGGGCGAACGTTTTCACTTATAACTCCAGAACAGTACGTCCTAGAGACTTGAAACCAACTTCCGTCAGACATAATTTGGGTACGCTGAACACACTGGAGTTGTCCCCGAGTCTCTACGACCTTCCGTTCAGGAGATACAGAACTTTTAAACCCTAACCCTAACCCTAACCCTAACCCTAACCCTGATAGCGCCAACTAGTGGTGTAAAAAAAAAAAAAACAACAAAAAAAAAACCTTTATACTCCAAATGGCCTGAAACGTGCTCCTAAATACTTTTTGGAAAAATTATTTTCTTAGGACTCAGCACTTCTAGAAATTTTCAATGACGCCCATTCATTCCTGTTGGGCGAACGTTTTCACTTATAACTCCAGAACAGTACGTCCTACAGACTTGAAACCAACTTCCGTCAGACATAATTTGGGTACGCTGAACACACTGGAGTTGTCCCCGAGTCTCTACGACCTTCCGTTCAGGAGATACAGAACTTTTAAACCCTAACCCTAACCCTAACCCTAACCCTGATAGCGCCAACTAGTGGTGTAAAAAAAAAAAAAACAACAAAAAAAAAACCTTTATACTCCAAATGGCCTGAAACGTGCTCCTAAATACTTTTTGGAAAAATTATTTTCTTAGGACTCAGCACTTCTAGAAATTTTCAATGACGCCCATTCATTCCTGTTGGGCGAACGTTTTCAACTTATAACTCCAGAACGGTACGTCCTACAGACTTGAAACCAACTTCCGTCAGACATAATTTGGGTACGCTGAACACACTGGAGTTGTCCCCGAGTCTCTACGACCTTCCGTTCAGGAGATACAGAACTTTTAAACCCTAACCCTAACCCTAACCCTAACCCTAACCCTGATAGCGCCAACTAGTGGTGTAAAAAAAAAAAACAACAAAAAAAAAACCTTTATACTCCAAATGGCCTGAAACGTGCTCCTAAATACTTTTTGGAAAAATTATTTTCTTAGGACTCAGCACTTCTAGAAATTTTCAATGACGCCCATTCATTCCTAGTTGGGCGAACGTTTTCACTTATAAACTCCAGAACAGTACGTCCTACAGACTTGAAACCAACTTCCGTCAGACATAATTTGGGGTACGCTGAACACACTGGAGTTGTCCCCGAGTCTCTACGACCTTCCGTTCAGGAGATACAGAACTTTTAAAACCTAACCCTAACCCTAACCCTAAACCCTAACCCTGATAGCGCCAACTAGTGGTGTAAAAAAAAAAAAAAACAACAAAAAAAAAACCTTTATACTCCAAATGGCCTGAAACGTGCTCCTAAATACTTTTTGGAAAAATTATTTTCTTAGGACTCAGCACTTCTAGAAATTTTCAATGACGCCCATTCATTCCTGTTGGGCGAACGTTTTCACTTATAACTCCAGAACGTACGTCCTACAGACTTGAAACCAACTTCCGTCAGACATAATTTGGGTACGCTGAACACACTGGAGTTGTCCCGAGTCTCTACGACCTTCCGTTCAGGAGATACAGAACTTTTAAACCCTAACCCTAACCCTAACCCTAACCCTAACCCTGATAGCGCCAACTAGTGGTGTAAAAAAAAAAAAAAACAACAAAAAAAAAACTTTATACTCCAAATGGCCTGAAACGTGCTCCTAAATACTTTTTGGAAAAATTATTTTCTTAGGACTCAGCACTTCTAGAAATTTTCAATGACGCCCATTCATTCCTGATTGGGCGAACGTTTTCACTTATAACTCCAGAACAGTACGTCCTACAGACTTGAAACCAACTTCCGTCAGACATAATTTGGGTACGCTGAACACATGGAGTTGTCCCCGAGTCTCTACGACCTTCCGTTCAGGAGATACAGAACTTTTAAACCCTAACCCTAACCCTAACCCTAACCCTGATAGCGCCAACTAGTGGTGTAAAAAAAAAAAAAAACAACAAAAAAAAAACCTTTATACTCCAAATGGCCTGAAACGTGCTCCTAAATACTTTTTGGAAAAATTATTTTCTTAGGACTCAGCACTTCTAGAAATTTTCAATGACGCCCATTCATTCCTGTTGGGCGAACGTTTTCACTTATAACTCCAGAACAGTACGTCCTACAGACTTGAAACCAACTTCCGTCAGACATAATTTGGGTACGCTGAACACACTGGAGTTGTCCCCGAGTCTCTACGACCTTCCGTTCAGGAGATACAGAACTTTTAAAACCCTAACCCTAACCCTAACCCTAACCCTAACCCTGATAGCGCCAACTAGTGGTGTAAAAAAAAAAAAAAACAAAAAAAAAACCTTTATACTCCAAATGGCCTGAAACGTGCTCCTAAATACTTTTTGGAAAAATTATTTTCTTAGGACTCAGCACTTCTAGAAATTTTCAATGACGCCCATTCATTCCTGTTGGGCGAACGTTTTCACTTATAACTCCAGAACAGTACGTCCTACAGACTTGAAACCAACTTCCGTCAGACATAACCTGATAGCGCCAACTAGTGGTGTATAAAAAAAAAAAAACAACAAAAAAAAACTTATACTCCAAATGGCCTGAAACTGCTCCTAAATACTTTTTGGAAAAATTATTTTCTTAGGACTCAGCACTTCTAGAAATTTTCAATGACGCCCATTCATTCCTATTGGGCAACGTTTTCACTTATAACTCCAGAACGGTACGTCCTACAGACTTGAAACCAACTTCCGTCAGACATAATTTGGGTACGCTGAACACACTGGAGTTGTCCCCAGTCTCTACGACCTTCCGTTCAGGAGATACAGAACTTTTAAACCCTAACCCTAACCCTAACCCTAACCCTAACCCTGATAGCGCCAACTAGTGGTGTATAAAAAAAAAAATAACAACAAAAAAAAAACCTTTATACTCCAAATGGCCTGAAACATGCTCCTAAATACTTTTGGAAAAATTATTTTCTTAGACTCAGCACTTCTAGAAATTTTCAATGACGCCCATTCATTCCTATTGGGTAAACGTTTTCACTTATAACTCCAGAACGGTACGTCCTACAGACTTGAAACAACTCCGTCAGACATAATTTGGTACGCTGAACACACTGGAGTTGTCCCCGAGTCTCTACGACCTTCCGTTCAGGAGATACAGAACTTTTAAACCCTAACCCTAAAACCCTAACCCTAACCCTAACCCTGATAGCGCCAACTAGTGGTGTATAAAAAAAAAATAAACAACAAAAAAAAAAACCTTTATACTCCAAATGGCCTGAAACATGCTCCTAAATACTTTTTGGAAAAATTATTTTCTTAGGACTCAGCACTTCTAGAAATTTTCAATGACGCCCATTCATATCCTATTGGGCAAACGTTTTCACTTATAACTCCAGAACGGTACATCCTACAGACTTGAAACCAACTTCCGTCAGACATAATTTGGTACGCTGAACACACTGGAGTTGTCCCCGAGTCTCTACGACCTTCCGTTCAGGAGATACAGAACTTTTAAACCCTACCCTAACCCTATAACCCTAACCTAACCCTGATAGCGCCAACTAGTGGTGTATAAAAAAAAAAATAACAACAAAAAAAAAAACCTTTATACTCCAAATGGCCTGAAACATGCTCCTAAATACTTTTTGGAAAATTATTTTCTTAGGACTCAGCACTTCTAGAAATTTTCAATGACGCCCATCATTCCTATTGGGCGAACGTTTCACTTATAACTCCAGAACGGTACGTCCTACAGACTTGAAACCAACTTCCGTCAGACATAATTTGGGTACGCTGAACACACTGGAGTTGTCCCCGAGTCTCTACGACCTTCCGTCAGGAGATACAGAACTTTTAAACCAACCCTAACCAACCCTAACCTAACCCTAACCCTAACCAACCTAACCTGATAGCGCCAACTTTGGTGTTTATATAAAAAAAAAAACAAAAAAAAAAAAACCTTTATACTCCAAATGGCCTGAAACATGCTCCTAAATACTTTTTGGAAAAATTATTTTCTTAGGACTCAGCACTTCTAGAAATTTTCAATGACGCCCATTCATTCCTATTGGGCAAACGTTTTCACTTATAACTCCAGAACGGTACTCCTACAGACTTGAAACCAACTTCCGTCAGACATAATTTGGGTACGCTGAACACACTGGAGTTGTCCCCGAGTCTCTACGACCTTCCGTTCAGGAGATACAGAACTTTTAAACCCTAACCCTAACCCTAACCCTGATAGCGCCAACTAGTGGTGTATAAAAAAAAAATAACAACAAAAAAAAAACCTTTATACTCCAAATGGCCTGAAACATGCTCTAAATACTTTTTGGAAAAAATTATTTTCTTAGGACTCAGCACTTCTAGAAATTTTCAATGACGCCCATTCATTCCTATTGGGCGAACGTTTTCACTTATAACTCCAGAACGGTACGTCCTACAGACTTGAAACCAACTTCCGTCAGACATAATTTGGGTACGCTGAACACACTGGAGTTGTCCCCGAGTCTCTACGACCTTCCGTTCAGGAGATACAGAACTTTTAAACCCTAACCCTAACCCTAACCTACCACCCTGATAGCGCCAACTAGTGGTGTAAAAAAAAAAAAATACAACAAAAAAAAAACTCTTTTACTCCAAATGGCCTGAAACATGCTCCTAAATACTTTTTGGAAAAATTATTTTCTTAGGACTCATCAGCACTTCTAGAAATTTTCAATGACGCCCATTCATTCCTATTGGGTAAAACTTTTCACTTATAACTCCAGAACGGTACGTCCTACAGACTTGAAACCAACTTCCGTCAGACATAATTTGGGTACGCTGAACACACTGGAGTTGTCCCCGAGTACTCTACGACCTTCCGTTCAGGAGATACAGAAACTTTTAAACCCTAACCCTAACCCTAAACCCTAACCCTAACCCTGATAGCGCCAACTAGTGGTGTAAAAAAAAAATAAAACAACAAAAAAAAAAACCTTATACTCCAAATGCCTAAACATGTCCTAAAACTTTGGAAAAATTATTCTTAGGATCAGCACTTCATAGAAATTTCAATGACCCATAATTCCTATGGGCAACGTTTTCACTTATAACTCCAGAACTAATCCACAGATTAAACAATTCCGTCAGACAATTTGGGTACGCTGAACACACTGAGTTGCCCGACTTACGACCTTTCGTTCAGGAGATACAGAACTTTTATAACCCTAACCCTAACCCTAACCCTAACCCTAACCCTGATAGCGCCAACTAGTGGTGTAATAAAAAAAAAAAACAACAAAAAAAAACCTTTAAACTCCAAATGGCCTGAAACTGCTCCTAAATACTTTTTGGAAAAATTATTTTCTTAGGACTCAGCACTTCTAGAAATTTTCAATGACGCCCATTCATTCCTATTGGGCGAACGTTTTCACTTATAACTCCAGAACGGTAACCTAACCCTAACCCTAACCCTCCCTGTCCCCTAACCCTAACCCTATCCCTGTCCCCTAACGCTAACCCTCTAACCCTCTAACCCTCTCCCTGTCCCCTAACCCTCTAACCCTAACCCTCTAACCCTATCCCTGTCCCCTTACCCTAACCCTCTAACCCTAACCCTAACCCTAACCCTAACCCTAACCCTAACCCTAACCTTATCCCTGTCCCCTTACCCTAACCCTAACCCTCTAACCCTATCCCTGTCCCCTTACCCTAACCCTCTAACCCTATCCCTGTCCCCTTACCCTAACCCTAACCACTCTGCTGTGATGCATGAACCTAACCGCCAAAACAATATAAATAACACAAACCGGGTAATCGGTCTGCGGTCTTGTTATTGTTGGATGTTGTTACTTCCTCAAGTGACGTATTTCCGGTTCAACTGTGTAGCTGCACTTCCCCATGAGTCTGCAAATAGATACTCTTGGCAAAAAACGGTAGCCTAATCATTTTTTTTTTAATCTTTTGAGTGCCCTTTTGTTCTTATAAAACATTAAAGTCATTTTTATCACATTTAATTATTTTAGGAGACTGGCAACATGTTCACCGTGTTAAAGAGATTCTGATATTCGTCGGTTTAACGGCGCGGAATAAGAACATTAAAGTTTCTAAAAGATAGAAAAAATTAACTCCCAAGTTGATCTAGAGGCTGCTGACAGTCACGAGGGGGGTGTGTGTGTGTGTGTGTGTGAGTGTGAGTGTGTGTGTGTGTGTGTGTGTGTGTGTGTGTGTGTGTGTTGTGTGTGTGTGTGTGTGTGTGTGTGTGTGTGTGTGTTGTGTGTGTGTGTGTGTGTGTGTGTGTGTGTGTGTGTGTGTGTGTGTGTGTGTGTGTGTGTGTGTGTGTGTGTGTGTGTGTGTGTGTGTGTGTGTGTGTGTGTGTGGTTGTGTGGTGTGTGTTCTGGCTTAAGGATCTTTCAGGGACTTAAGGCCACTTGAGGACACTTGTTCGATTGGGACAAAAGTTGTGTCCCCAGTTGGTAAAACTTTTAGTTTTTTGGTCAGTGGTTAAGGTTAAGTTTGGTTAATGGTTAGGAGAGTACTGGTTATTGATATGGGAGGGTAAGTCTGCAGTCTATGTAAAGCCCCCAAAAGTGACAAATAAACCCTGTCTGTAAAAAATATTGGAAAGATGGGGCGCTGCGGTGGCGTAGTGGAAAGAGTGTGTACCATATTGGCTCCGGCCTTCGTTGCAGTGGTCGTGGGTTCAAATCCAACCCGTGGACCTTTACTGCAGGTCATCCCCCCCTCTCTCTCTCTCTCTCTGTCTCCCCATTTCAACTCTGTACTGTCTAATAAAGCTTGAAAATGCCAAAAATAAATAATCTTAAAAAAATATAATGGAAAGATCAGTTTCAGTTGCAGGCTTATTTCAACTTGGCCCCCTAAACATAATTGTAAAAATCGCCTGAGACGGGTTTCTAGCTTTGTTTAGAACCTCAGCAGGAGGAAATTCTCTTCTGTAAAATTCAGACTCAGCTCCATGTTTGCTGTCTACTCAGTCACTCAAAATCAACACAGACTCTCTCTCTCTCACACACACACACAACACACACACCACACACACACACACACACACACACACACACACACACACACACACACACACACACACACACACACACACACACACACACACACCACGCACCACACACACACCACACACACACACACACACACACACACACACACACACACACACACACACACACACACACACACACACACACACACAACACACACACAATCCCCACTGTCTGTCCTGTCTCCAAAAAGGCGGAACGATTTCCATGTCCCATTAACATTAATTGAGCAGAACGTTTACACATCTTCACCACAGTGTAAAAGCACATCTGTTAACACTGCACCAAGAATCTATCTATCTATCTATCTATCTATCTATCTATCTATCTATCTATCTATCTATCTATCTATCTATCTATCTATCTATCTATCTATCTATCTATCTATCTATCTATCTATCTATCTATCTATCTATCTATCTATCTATCTATCTATCTATCTATCTATCTATCTATCTATCTATCTATCTATCTGTCTATCTGTCTATCTATCTATCTATCTATCTATCTATCTATCTATCTATCTATAGAGGGCCGACATTTCTGTATTTAAAATCCCTTCTTTATTGATTTCATGTAATATTTAAATTTTCTGAGATTTTTAATTGGGGTTTTCATAAGCTGTAAGCTATAATAATCAAAATTACAACAAATAAAGGCTTGAGATATCTCACTTTGCATGTAATGAGTCTATATAATATATTAGTTTCACCTTTTACGTTGAATTAATGAAATAAATGAACTTTTGCACGATATTCAAATTTTTCGTGTTTCACCTGTAATTTCTGAAGGATAAATGACCTGTTATATAATAAAGGGGATTTTTTTAGGTGTAAAAATG
>CM047517.1:17500-22500 GCA_026122265.1 Ammodytes dubius
TACATTTTAAACAATGCACCTGATGACATTCCAACTATGACACTTTCAAGATGGCGGCACTAGGCCTTGGTCCAAAATATGCAGAAATATGGACATATATGAGACCCTTTCTAAGGGAAAAAATAATAATTAAAAAAAAAAATTCAGCTATTATGCACTAAATTAAATGTACTTATCGATATATGGTTATAATTACTTTCTACAAAATCTGCTAGGAAATAAAACCCCAAATTCTACACACTGCAGGTTAAACGCTCTTTTCTTTCTTTCTCTTCAGGCCTTTTCTTCCTCACTTCCTCAACATTTGGATCAGAATCTAGCGGTGAGTTCTACATATGACATGTCTGTCTGTCTGTCTGTCTGTCTGTCTGTCTGTCTGTGTGTGTGTGTGTGCATGTGTATGTGTGTGCGTGCGTGTGTGTGTGTGTGTGTGTGTGTGTGACAGGCAGAGGTAAAGTTAAACCTTCCTGTACGATTACATTTATATTGAGCATGAAATTTAAACTTACTGTTATTCTGTCTCAAATAGATAAAACAGATGAAAAAGTTCCTGCTATTCTTTCAAAGAGCAGATCTGTGTGTGTGTGTGTGTGTGTGTGTGTGTGTGTGTGTGTGTGTGTGTGTGTGTGTGTGTTCGTGCGCGGTGCCTGTGTGTGTGTGCGCGGTGCCTGTGTGTGTGTGTTTGTATGCCTGCGTGTGTGTGTGTGTTTGTGCGCGGTGCCTGCATGTGTGTGTGTGTGTGTGGGTATGTGTGTGTGTGTGTGCATGCCTGTGTGTGAGTGTGTGTGTGTGGTGTGTGTGTGTGTGTGTTGTGGGCGTGCCTGCATGTTGTGTGTGTGTGTGTGTGTGTGTGTGTGTGTGCGTGTGTGTGTGCGTGTGTGTGTGTGTGTGTGTGTGCCTGCGTGCGTGTGTGTGTGTGACTGTATTTCCATGAGTTACTGACTCTCGTGAATAGTAATTCTGTAACAGTAAACCATATTTATCCACGGCCGTAAATCCAGTGAGATATTTTTATCCTTTTTTAACGTGAATTATTTTACTATAAAGATATCACTAGCAAGTTAACAGCAATAAAACCATCTGAGAATATATTTAGCCTGGCAATAAAATACTGGGATATGTACTTATTATTTTACTGTTCATTTTTAACCTGTTATGACCTAAATCCGGCTATAAAAACACTGTGTAGTGAAAAAAAAAATGCACAGAATATGCAAACGTTTACTAAATTCTTTATTTCTCAGCCTCTGTAACAGATAGAAATATAATCTGAAAACCATTTGAAAGCTTAAAACCTTCAAGCTTCAACTGAATCACTGCATTTGCTCAAAAAATCATTTATCATCATAAATAACAACAACAAATTATGAAAAATACTTTTTGAAAATGATCAAAAACTCACCAAAAAGGTTCATTTATTCATCTTCTTTTGCAGATATGATGCAAAACGGTAATTTTTGCATCTTTCAAAAGCAGCGTTGTTGTTTGAGTTTGTTATTCACAACGTTTGTGAAACAAAATTGTTTTGTGCTTTAATTTACTTGTTGCTTTTACATGTCTTTATGATGTTTTGGAACAAATTGCCTGTCCATCTATTTCTCCCAGTTTTTTTTTTACCATATCCCTTCAAATATTACAGTTTTTCTCAGTTGCTTTGGTGCTTTTCTCAGATCAGAATGAAAATTCTCATAACTATTAGTTCAACCTCCGCAACATTTAGTCATTTGAGCACATCATAGTGGCAATTTCTCCTTCCTCTGAACAAATGGCAAATGCTTTTGGACATGTATCAGTTGCTTTCATACAATTCTCTGCTGTTTTATAACATTGTCATTTAATTTGCTTATGTCATGTCAGTCAAAACTACCTATACTTATGGATGAGAAATGCACTAACTGCTGTGCAAATGTTAATAGTGATGTGAGAAAAGCACCAAAGCGACTGAGAAAAACTGTAACATCACCCTTACAGACGCACTTGTTCAGACAGGCCTTCTAGATCCATGTACTCTGTATTATATTGTATAGTATTATATTGTACGTTCTTAGGAAACTCTTCTTTGTAACAGACTCTGTATATGTGTCGTTTTATTGTATTTTATTGTGTTTTTTAATGTGAAGCGCTTTGTGACCCTGGTCTGCGAGAGGCGCTATATAAATAAACTTTACTTACTTACTTACTTACTTACTTACTTACTTACTTACTTACTTACTTACTTACTTACTTACTTACTTACTTACTTACTTACTTACTTACTTACTTACTTACTTACTTACTTACTTACTTACTTACTTACCCGTGCCTGTCTGTGCCAGTGTCCTACCCTTCATCTCTGTATCCATACACTGTCTAATAAAGCATGAAAAATTTAAAATATTAATAAAATTTGCATTGCCTCTGCCTGTCTGTCTCAGTGTCCTACCCTGTGTCGTGTGTGACGCGTGGGGCCGATCTTCCATCAGACTGGAGGTGCTGTGTCCGGCTCTCTGCACCCAGCAACGGCTCTCCGTGTTCGGGACTAAAGTCTACGCCGCGGTGTCCTCTGTCTGTGGAGCCGCTATACACAGGTAGGAGGGTGTGTGTGTGTGTGTGTGTGTGTGTGTGTGTGTGTGTGTTGTGTGTGTGGAGAGAGACAGTGTGAGTGTGTGTGTGTCACAGTTCAGACACAAGGCCATTCAAAGTGCTTTACAGGGGCATGAAATACATCAAGTTTAAAATACATCAAGTATAGAATAGACATTAGAAAAGTGAATGAACAAACAAATTAATAGAAATAAAAATAAAAATTAAAGGTTTAAAGGGAAACAGAAAAGTGTGCAGATTTCATTTAAAATAGCTGAGAGTTGCAGCAACTCTGTGGCTGACCTGTACTTGAAATCATTTTTTATTTTTTATTTTTTTATTTAAAGATTATTTTTTGGCATTTTCAAGCTTTATTAGACAGTACAGAGTTGAAATGGGGAGAGAGAGAGGGGGGATGACCTGCAGTAAAGGTCCACAGGTCAGATTTGAACCCACGACCACTGCAACGAAGGCCGGAGCCAATATGGTACACGCTCTATCCACTACACCACCGGAGCGCCCCATGAAATCAGTTGTTTTGACCAAGCCCAACCACATTGACTTCTACCAGCATCCAATGCAAAAAGTGACAAAAAATGCAGTTGCACCATTGAAGGCAGGTACCAAAACAGAGCAACTTCTCTTAAGTTTTATTTATAGCCCAATATCAGAACCAGAACATTTTTCCTCATTGGGCTTCACATTCCGGACACAATATTCTAGAATCATGTGGATGAAACTGTGAACTATGCAGCTGCTTAAGTGACATAACACTGGACCTCCTGTGTGTGTGTGTGTGTGTGCGTGTAAGAAGGTGTGTGTGTGTGTGTGTGTGTGTGTGTGCGTGTGTGTAAGAAGGTGTGTGTGAGTGAGTAAGAGAGAATGTGTGTGTGTGTGTGTGTGTGTGTGTTCTGAAGTCCACTGAACCTCGACCAAACACCAACACTTGAAGGAATGTGAAGGATTAAGACTCAAACCCTGGATGACCTCGCACTTCCTCCGCACACACACACACACACACACACACAACACACACACACACACACACACACACACACACACACACACACACACACACACACACACACACACACACACACACACACACACACACCTTCTCCTCTGTCTCTCTCTCTCTCTCTCTCTCTCCCCTCCTCTCTCTTCTCTCTCTCTGTCTCAGGATTTTTTTTTTTTTTTTTTTTTTGCATTTTTATGCTTTATTGATAGTGTAGAGACAGAGTTGAAATGGGGCAGAGAGGGGAGTGACATGCAGAGAACGACCGCAGGCTGGAATCAAACCCGGGTCCGCTGCTGGCCGAGGCCCATGGGGGGGAACAGAACACAGGATTTATTAGTGGCATGTAATACTCTGTCATAATATGGAGACATCTTGTGAGAAAACTTCCTTTGAAAAAAATCTAAACACATTTAAACATAATCCGTCTTTGATCAGATTTAATTCAAACAGATAAATTTCATTCCTTCCATGAATCAGCAGCTTAAACACACACACACACACACACACACACACACACACACACGCACGCACGCACCCACACACACACACACACACATAGACACACACACACACACACACCACCCGTACACACACACTCACTCACTCACTCACTCACACACACACACACACTAGAGTCTTAACGGGTTATGTCATTCCATCGTTATGACGTACCATCACACAGATAAGTGTCAGTTAATATCAGTTTGATCTGAGCAGGTTCACAGCTGTTTGAATCATTGAGATAACTGGGAACAGGGTTGAGCTTTTATTTTGGCGAGTAAAGTGTTATTAAAAGTGACCAAAATACAAAAATAAAACAAAATGTTTACGTTTTTTGTGGAAATTACCAGATGAATTCAAGACAAAACCGACTCATCTTTTTCTGAATTTTACTGAATAAAGTGTTTGTGTTTAGAACCTTGAGGGGTGAAAGTAACAAAAGTTAGGAAATTAATGTGAATTGATAAAAGTGGATGTAAAATGAAAAATGTATTGATATTGATCTATCTATCTATCTATCTATCTATCTATCTATCTATCTATCTATCTATCTATCTATCTATCTATCTACTAACCCGTCTCTCTCTCTCAGTGGAGTGCTGGGTGTGTCTGTCTGTCTGTACTAACCCGTCTCTCTCTCTCTCTCTCTCTCTCTCTCTCAGTGGAGTCCTGGGTGTCTGTCTGTCTGTCTGTCTGTCTGTCTGTCTGTCTGTCTGTCTGTCTGTCTGTCTGTCTGTCTGTCTGTACTAACCCGTCTCTCTCTCTCTCTCCCAGTGGAGTGCTGGGTGTGTCTGGAGGATCGGTGAAGGTCCACAGGCTGAGTGGGCGTCATGACTACAGGAGATCCTTCTCTCACGGCATCCAATCACAGCAGCTCTCTCACTGGACCGCATCATTCACTCTCACTAGTAAGGATGTG